>JAVQJF010116795.1:0-13259 GCA_036023855.1 Gadopsis marmoratus
TTAAAGTTGTCAGTGTCGAATACATTTACATAGTAAGATATTTTTCCTCTCTTTTAAGCTCGCAGCTTTGGATCCAGCTTTGATGGCAGCCCGGTTCCCCTCCATTTTCTATATTAAATGGGTTTATGCTGCACAGTCGAATCCCATAATAAACCCGGAGAAGATTAGCCTGCTCCTCGCATGGTTGCTGGTCTACCAGATATCAACCGGTTCCCGTATGTTTATTTGCCGTGGTGCCGTGGTGTGATGCAATTCAAGGCTGGTCGGTGTTTACACTGCCTTTCAAAAGGCGTCAAAGTTTTCCTCGCTTGTCTCTTGACTGTGAAACCAGCATGACACTTTTGGATTTGGCCGCCTCAGCGCAGCATCACTGAGAATGTGTCCTCACTTGCATGTAAAGTTAGCATGGAGATGCGTCCTTATTTCCACTTCTTGTACAACTTCTTGACTACAAGAAGTTGTAATTCTCCAAGTCCTCCTGACCAACTTTTTTTCCCCTCAGATAATGTTTCTCTCTGACAACAGCAGCAGCAACATCAGCTAGTAGACAGCTGCCTGTACTGCCAATTCTTGACAAGATTCTTGATTTGCGAACATGAGCAGCTGCAGACTCAGCTTTCACAATCCTCACTGCTGCTCTCGGGTTTTATTTTGCCATTCAACCCCTGCTCTGCCTTCTCTTCTCTCTTTTCATCTCCCTCCCTAGACAACAGAGCGAGAGCGATGCAGAAATAGAGGGAGAGAAAGGGGTGATGAATTGCCCGATGCCATGTGGCTCCATCAAATCCAGCCTTCTAGTCGTCAGGTGCTAATTTGTCTTAATCCGTCCCACTGCAGCGCTGCTACAATATGGATGCCAGGCAGAGAAGAATTGGCCTCCTCCACTGTAATCTCTGCTGCTCGAGGAGCAGCTGGCTTGTTATTCTGTCCAGATATCTGAGGAGAGGAGCAGTGTTCACTGGGGCGAGAGGGCAGAGCCGTAGGCGGAGAGGACGGTGAAGAGGAAGGGCGGGAGAAGTGGAGTTTGGAACCCGCTCTCTAGCCGCGCTTGTTAGCTGCAACACCTCTCTCGAAACGTAGCCTAATTCAGGATGATACCCAGGTTGAGGGGAGGGAAAGTGAGACAAGAGGAGGAAGTCAGAAGCTCTGTGGAGAAACACGCGTTCATTGTTTGCTCTTTTGTTTGCGCCCGTCGGTACGTTTGGCTGAAGGTCGTCGCTCAGACAGGCGTGATGAAGCGGCGCGGGGCCACGCTCGTTGGCTCTCCAGGACATCATCCTTCATCATGGGAGCTGTCTGCCTGATGGCCGCTGCAGTGGAATGGGCATGGCACACTCCAACGAGGTTAAATGTGCATCGGTGATGGATGGTGACACACGCGAGTCCTCTCTCCGTCCATGTTTGTGTGTGTGTGTGGGGGGGGGGGCATTGCAGCGATTCCAGCCTTTTTTTACTGTTGTCCATTAGTCAGCCAATGAAGGCTGACCACACAGATTTTGTGAGGCGTAGCCAAGAGGATCTGCAAAGGATGGAGTGACCGACAGCAAACACTGTAAAAAAAAAAATGGAACAAGGAAAAGAAAAAAAAGCCTTGAAAAGATCACGAAAAGGCAAAATGACTTGGTTTTCAAGGCAAGTTGCTAGACCATGGAGCGTAATGGTTGCGTCCATTGTCCTGCAGTGTAAAATATCACCTTTCATCCTCCTGAATAACACAACTTGTCTGGCTTCTGCTGAATATTATTGTCTTGTAACACAATTTACAATGATCTGTAAAGCTGCGTCCTGCAGTTCCTTGAATTGGTGGATGGTGGCGAGAGGGGATGCGGTTCACCTAACAGCCGTGCACGTTTCCTCGCCTCGCACCTCCCTGCCGAGCTTCATAAGTGGCAGTCTGATCTGTCATTTGCTATTGAGTTGCCTCAATGTGATTTTTTTTTTCTCTTTTTTTCCTTTTATTATCCTATCGAGCCAGGAGGCATTAAGTGACAGGTATAGAAGAGGTTGTACTCTCAATCCTGACGGAGTTATGTGTCATCGGGATGTAATCCAGCCACAATGAGAATGTAAGCAACATGAAAAGACGGAGAGGAAAAGTAACAAAAACGCAGGCTGGATGAATGCGGCCGCGGGAGATTTGTTCAAAGAAATGTGGAGTTGTGGCAAATTCATCTCACAACATAGATTCTTCTAACAAAAGCCAGTGCAACTTCCCGCATCCATCATGACTACATGGTGCATTATTTCACACGTTTTTTCCTCAAAGCGCAGTGTGCTGCTGGGGCTCCTGTGGACGCAGGCTGACTTTAACGTACAGAGGGGAGGAAGATTGTGATGACAGTAACAAATGTCTGCTGTAAGGCCAGAACTTAAACATTAAAATGATAAATGTGACGGCAAAAAGGTTTGCAGACAAATTAAACTGCCCATAAATGTTTTTTTCTAAGAAGTTTCAAAGCACAATAGCTAGAAATAGATCATAAATAATCAAATCGGACACTCTGCAGTACACAGGTCCGTCCCAGTCTGTGATCAACTTCCAGGTTACCTGACAAGTGGATAGACGTCAAATAAGCTCTGCCGAGTGCTAGAAGTGCAGGGATAATCACGTTAAATATTCCTCCTCTTAGTCTTAATTTAAACAAGTGCTTAAAATCTCTCTCTGTCCCTCTCTCTCTCTCCCTCTCGCTGTGTGTTGCCATATTAGCGGAGCTGATGTACACGGTGGAGCTGGCCGGAGGTCTGGGGGCCATCCTGCTGCTGCTGATCTGCCTGGTGACGCTGTACAAGTGCTACAGGATCGAGCTCATGCTCTTCTACAGGAACCACTTTGGCAGCGAGGATATAGACGGAGGTAGGAATGAGATAAGGCGCAAGAACACGATTTGCTTTGCACCGCTCTATAATCCTCTTCCGTAATCTGCGATGCCACCGTGCTTTCTGTTTAGTGGATGATTTCGAAGCATCCTTTCTCTCCTCGGTAGGAATCAAATCCCAAAGCTGAGCAGTATCAGTGCTGCTATTTTTACTCAGAAAACACCTGGGCTGTTTCTCACATCTTAAAGCTGCATGTGGCACTGTTTTTATGTAAATATGCAACTGTTTTATTAGTCCAAATAACACACACGCGCACACACACATCTCAGGAGCTCTGTTGTCAATTTCAGGGAATCGTGTCAACCCACCGGAAGAGCTAAATGAACAGTTTTTGTGTGCAAAGAATTCTGTAAACAGCAGCAAAAGTTGATTTTTTAAATCAACTTAAACACTGCTGCTGCTGCTGTGCTTTGTATTTCAGGGTACATTTGGTTATTTTGTCATTATTATTCCAGTGGATAACCAGCGAAAACACAGGCATAGAAAATAATGTGAGCACATTCTAGTCAACCCCCAATATGCCGTATTTGCTGTACAGCAAAATGTCAGTGTTATGTAGCATGAATGCCAGTTAGCAGAGAGTTTAAGTGCTTTTCTCTGAGGTGTTTATGTTATTTCGTCCAGCCCGTCTATTTCCAGCGCGGCTACAGTGGAGTTTAATAGCAGTGCCTCTGAATCAAGCAGCAATGGCTTCAATCATTCTGGGGGGAAATCCATTAGAGTGGAGAAATGTTTCCAGTTCCAGCAGCCTCAAAAGACCTCCACATTTGAAGACCGCTGTCAGTACACTTATGTCCACAATGCTTGTCAGTAATAGGCATTTTGCGGGAGACGCACAGCTCTGTTGACCACTTGTTAAATCTGGTCTAACCATGTTTTTGTTGCACTGCGCTGGTGTTGGGAGTGAATAAGGAGAACGCCATTGTGCTCAGTGACTGCCAGCTGCCTCGGCTCTGTTTATTGCACCCAAACAAGCTGCCAGTTTGTAATTATTGTGAGCATCAGTGAAAGGATGAGATAGAAGGACGGTCCTATTTGAATAATACGCCCATGATAAAGCTCATTCGATGCACAGCATCGTATTTTTTGATCCGAGTGGTGCACTTTAGTTTTTCACAAAAGGAGAAGCTTTTGCACTTGTGTCGCTCTTGCTGCTGATCTCTGTACTCTGCTAAACTGAGTAACTTTAGGCACATTATCTTGAGAAAACCTGGTCACCACTCAAACAATCGCCACTGGGATGCTCTGAAAATCAGAAATTGCTGATGACAAACTATAAATGAAGAAAACATCGTGATTCTGCACGTGTGTGAGTCTACTGTTGATTTGTCTTCATGCAGGCTGCCTGAAGGAGTGAAAGGATAATACATTGAGAAGACTCTCTATGCAAACACAGTCCCTGTGCCAGGAGAAGAAACATTAACTCTGAGGCCCCATCAGCAATAGCAAAAGAGAAAAAACCCCTCTGATTGGGCTTGGTGGATGAGTCTTGGTTTGAGAATGCATCATACTGCGACAAGGAGCAAGTTTTAATTTGATTCCCCTGTAATGAGTCTCTCAAGTACCAGCGCAGCAGTGAATTCAGGGGGAATGAGATTAGTTCGGAGAGGCTGAGGGACTGTACGTAGCGGGAAGAGAGACAGCGAGAGAGATATGAGCTTTAAAAGGTAAAGCATTCTGTACCCCGCTCGTCTCCTCATACTCTCCCAGCTCTGCTGCTACATCAGACGTTTCGATCAAAGTCATTACCTCTGGCTGTGTCGGGCTTCCGGCCCCGGAAAGCCTGAGCTTTGCCATAATGGATGGCCCAGAGGCAGTTGTGTTGAAACAGGGAAGAAGAAAAAATGTCGGGCCTTGAACTTAATGCCAAACAGCAATTGTCTCCTTTAATTGTGCCACCTGAGTGAGTGCTCGGCGAGAGAAACAGATTTTCAATTTGTTCTCCAGTGTAAGGGGATCAGGTTCAATAAGACACAGCACTCTGCCTCTGGAGCTCTCAGGAGACCCCCGATGCTTTCCTCCACGCCGCGGTCGATTTGATCACTTCGCTGCCACCTCTGCCCGCACGTTCACAAGCGTGCGCACACTCGCAAGTCATCTCCGAGTTCAAACGGTGGCGCTATAGGTGAACCGCACTAAACAGGAGCCAAGCTGGAAACGGTTGCACAAATGAGTGGAGTGGATTGGGTGATGGAGATCCCATCTCTATGGTAACCACTGCACTGACAGGCAGAAGTGGCTGCATGTAGGATATAGTTGCACACACACATTTTTCATTAACAAAGCCTTTAAACCAGTGCCTCGGATGCACAGATCCTTTTTTCCCAGCATGTATCTGTGTTTCATTGTGACCACTCGAAGATCTAATTGAACGCCGGCCTCCCTCTTCTGCCAGATGTAACATTGTAAGCTTTACATGACAACAGGACGGAGTGTCAGCTATTTGTCAGCGGCGCAGTTTAGCTAAAGACCCCTCCGTTGTCACGTTGCATGGGTGTCAGTAGAATCAATAATAGGCTTCATGATGACAACAGGCGAGCGAGCTTGTCAAGGAGGTGGGAACTCATCAACGCTCCGCCATAAAATACGAATGTCAGTGTTGTCAGCGCGGTGTGGAATTATGAGGCTCCGTCTGTGTTCAGAGTAGTTTGGCGATACCGAGCATTAATAGTTTTCCCATCTCGCACACACACACACACACACACAGCGACTGTAATGCATCCCGTTTCATTTGCATATTGAAGATGCGGGGGTAAACACTGCAGAAGTAGCTCGTTTGTAATGAGAAGGTCAAGTGGCGTCGTGTTTTCCCAAAGTGATATTGTCACATGTTGTGAAAGGAAGAAGACAAACGGAGAGCTTGCGCTTCTGTGTGGGTGAAACGCATATGGATTTGAAATGTATTTATTTTCAGATTGTGAAAATGTCTAGTTCTGAAATGCTTAGTGGATTAATTGATTGATTCAAATGGGAGGATGTGCTGCTTTTTCCTGTGTAATACACAAGACATTTGAAGGAATCACCTTGTGATGTGAGAAATCACGATGATCCTAATTTCCTACTAAAGCATCCATCATGTATTTATTGTGGGAAACTGTAATCTTCATATTTGTTGAGACAAATGTCTCATTGTTGTATGTTCGGGGGAGCTGCTGACTCTCCTAGTTACAGAGGACTTTACAAACTTGACCCCTCAAGGAGAATATAGGAAGAGCCACATGTGAAAAACTGAAGACACCAGACTAAAGGAAGTGGACAGCGACACATGTAATCTGCAAACACAATAAAGAAAGAAAATACGAGCAAATAAATTAAACTAATCAATATGCAAGTTGGCTAACAATCACACTTTGGTAAATATTAAGAAACTTAAAGGAAGGTAGCCATTATTATATACGGTTTAATTCTCTCTCTCTGCCTTTGTGAACTTCATAACGCTCAGTTTCATTTTGGCGGCTGTAGTTTGTGACGCTGTTGTGTTATACTGGCAGATGTTTCTAATATTTAGTGTGTCCCATTTATTTCAGGGTGGAAAAGAGTAGAAAAGCACCAAGAACCAAACTACATTATTAAACAGAATTCAATCACTCAGTGGCAGCCTGCGTTATCCTGCCTTGATACAAAGCCATATTCGTCTGGCTAAATTACATATTGGAAAACAAAATGGTATTTTCTATTTTTTTTTTTGCTCGGCTACTCATTAGCAGTCCGCCCCATGTGCTTTTGTAGCTCCAGAGTTAAGTATGTGTGCTACGTTCCAATCTACTCTCCATAAAATGTAATGGAGCCCAGAGATTACGCCTCCAACTCTCTTGGCTCTTTCCACTGCTAGTTCAAGAGTTCACAATCTAACTGTGGGCTCTCCATGCACACGCTTATATTACCACCACCCATCCCTCCCCCCATGCCGCTCCCTTTGCAGTCAGCCGTGTGGGACGGAGGAGTGCTGGATGCGGTTTCCGAGGTGTGCTGCGCCCCCAGATACACCTCAGGAGTCTCCTGCAAGGAGTGACTCCTCAAGATGAGAGAGGGTCATTCCGCCTTCGAGATTCACCCTCTTCCCCTCCCTTCGCTCTCCTTCTCGCTACAGAGGCGTGAATCAGCTCCCCTGAAATAGCCCTTGATCTGCCTACACAGCTTTCACTTAAAGGCTACCAGAGAAAAACAAAAAATGGGAGATTTATGTCACCGTGAAGTAGAATATATACGCCTCAGAGTTGGTTATGCTAAGTTATTATGAGGTTGCATTTCAATTATTTTTACATGTCCCTGATGTTGAAAAATGAATTGCACGTTATAAAATTGAGTTAGATTAATTACATGGTGTCATGTAAGAGCGGTGAGCACTTGCCAAATATCAAGATTACCCTCTGGGAAGTGAATGAATCATAGCCCAGAGAGAGGCGGAGTGTAAAATGGAGAGGATATTAAAAGCTTCAAAATTGGGATACTGTACAGAGAATTGATCTCAAGATCTCTTGAACCCGTCTGCTTTCCTTGACCCGACTCGCTTGAAGACACCTCGCGGCTCTACCGCTGCAGGTGGCCACTGTAAAGCTAAGGCACCAGAGTCCTAATGAAGACCGGAACACATACATCCAAATCCCGCTCGTATCTTTAATGAGCTTTGCCTCAAAGGTTGTGTTCACACTGCAGCTCAGGGATCTTTCCCTCCTTTTTGTGGCACAGAAATGAGGGTGACCAAAGGCTCACATAAAATCTGATATAATACAATGGAGGTGAATGGAATTGAATTTGACCTACCCACTCTCCTCAAGATTCCTCAAATTTTCGGAGCCTGGCTGCAGGGATTTGTTCCCGTTCAACCACAAGGGCATTAGTGAGATTGAGCTCTGAGGTTGGCCGATAAGGGCTGATTGCGCCAATTCCTCCGACAGATGTTGGCTGGAGTTAGGTTCGAGGCTCTGTGAAGGCAAGTTCTTCCACACCAAACTGGGAAAACCATTTCTTTATGAACCAGGCTTTGTACACGGGGCGGCATTGTCAGGTAGAAGCACAGTTGTAGTTGTCTAAAATGTCACATAAAGACATAAAGAAGCAATGTTAAGCAGTCCAACATCAAAAACACCGGTAGGTAATTGGAAGAATATGAAATTGGACCTTTTAAGTGAAATGACTTGAGGGCTGCAATGTCAAAAAAAGAGCCTCAAAGTCCAGGTGAAAGGACCAAATCACTCTAATTGATGTTCAGTCAGCTTTAAGCACAACACTGGCGCTGAGCTGAAACTGTTATCTCCTGCCTGTGATAGTCAGAGGCTCTGGGATATCTCCCTTCCACGTCTCCCATTTCCACCCTCCTGACTCATTGTGCCGAAGTGCTCCAGCTTGACAAGAAACATTAAAGTCTTCCCTCACTTCTCACTTTCCGTCTCTTCGCCCAGCCCTTTCAAATCTGTCATCAGCCAGAGCTTTCATGCGGGTGATGGAGCCGTGCCACGCGTCTGCCTAGCAGGCTGTGTTGCGCATTTAGCTCAGGCTGGAGTCTAATTTGTTTTGCCTGCAGTGGGCAAGGTAGCTATCAAGGTAACATTATTCGTCAGTGGGGCCGGAGCTGTAATGAAAAGCACTCGGATGGGCAGAGGTGCCCAGAGGTCAGTGTTATGGAGGCATCCTGACTCGGTGAAGCCTCCCAGTGAATGAATAGCTCTCCGTCCACCAGTGTGAAAATAGATTGTGAGCATCTGGGGTATAGCAGCGCATAACATTGCTGACCAAAGCAGGAACCATTATGTTCAAATCATAAAACATATACACATTTAATTGAAGCAAAGCGGTTTTGGGTGCATTTTTTATGGCCATGAAGCGATGCAAGTTTTCAGGGGAACAGACTTTTGGTGTGTTTTCTTTTCTCGCTCTCTCTCTGCGCCTGCTCGATAGCAGGGGTTATAAAACCAAATGAAAGGGTCTGGATTGAAGGATCTGAGAACAATTAGGACTCTGCTAACAAACCTCGCTGGCGTGGAGCTTCGATATTTCACCCATCTCCGTGTCTGTCCACCTGCAGATAACAAGGACTACGACGCCTACCTGTCCTACACCAAAGTGGACCCGGACCAGTGGAGCCAGGAGACCCGAGAGGAGGAGCGCTTTGCCCTGGAGATCCTCCCTGACGTGCTGGAGAAGCATTATGGGTATAAACTCTTCATTCCAGACAGGGACTTGATCCCGACAGGAAGTAAGCTCTCTCTCTCGCGGCGATGTCCAGTTGTGTCGAATGCTTTGTCGCTTGGTGTTGCTCGTGTTGTCCGTGCCGTGGTGGTTTGCCTTGTCTGTGGTTTCCCTGTACTGCATTTGTGTTGTGGCGTAACCAGGCCTGCAAACACCATCATTGTTTTAATCCGATCATGTTAAAATGAGCTCTTTCTCACCGCAGCGCCAAGTGGATCAGTTTGCTAAAAGGTGGCATTTATGGCTTCTTAAGAAATAGGAAACAGCCTCCACGTATCTTTACCTGCTTGTTATCACTATATTATAAAGGGGGGAAATTATTATGGCACATGGCAACACAGACATCGCATTAGCATGGAAAAACATCCTACACCCGACAGTTTTGTCTCGTGTGCACCTCTTTTAACTGGTCCTAAAATGAGCGATTCCCAACCCGAGGTATTTTCCAGGGGGTATTTCGGCAGTTAGGAGGCGCACACACATCCATACATTTTTTTTGCAGGTGCAGAGTAACAATAAGGCGCACAAACAAAGCGGGGAAAAAGTATTTGGTCTTCCCCAGGAAAAGCCTGCGAACAAGACGAGATGAGAGCAGTGTGCTGGTACTTTTAACCACTGTTCCGCAGTTGCCAGAAGGTACCCGGAAAGATCGTAAAGTAGCTTACCTAGTCAAAAGATTTAAATGACTATTTGATTTCAAAAACAAATTGAGCCAGCTGCAACACCTGAACACCACGTGCGTGAAAACTGGTTAGCCAGTTGAAACGGTTAGCGAAAGGTAATGTATAAATGGAAAAAATAGAATAAAAAGAAAATAGATAGCTAATAACTAAGTGTATGGTGTCAGTGAAGGGGTACAGCATACGTTCATCTGATAGGGCTGCGAGGGAACGTATGTAGGTCAGTTGGTTCCTCCCCGCAGAGGCCGTATATTAAGAAACTGGGCTGAAGAGCAACTGATTACACGTGACGGTGTTTCATGAAACCCACACTAAAATCTGATGGTTTTGAGGAAGGGACAATATAATGGACGCTCATTTAATCTGAAAAATGTGTCGCTCATGGCAGATAATAAGAATGAAAGACTGCGTGGTAATGACAGTATGCGTTTTTTTAGCCTGTACATGCAACTAGATCAATAGATAAATCATGACTTCATTGGCCTATGGGTGGTGGAAAGGTAGCTAAGCACATTTACTCAAGTACTGTACTTAAGTGCTACTTGTCCTTCCTTTACATTTTAGGTTTCCTTCACTGAATACTGTACTTTTACCGTACTGTAACATTTATCTGACAGTTATGGTCACAAGTTACTTTGCAGCTTGACATTTGATCATTTTACACAATAGGGCACGCGGCCACGGATTAAAGTGCCCAGACATATGCTCCACCTCCACTAGGTAAACATTCAAATGCTGCCTCAGAAATAGCAAGCCAATCATAATATACCTTTCTTTATCCCTTAATAGATACCCACTCACTAGAAAAGCTCCGGGCTTATTGGTTGGTTCTTTATGTATTCAAGTATTTAAAGTGCTTAATCTTCACTATAAAGCCCGTGGGAGGCGTAATAGCCTATTTTACAGGTGCTGCATAATTGGCAGAAAGAGCCAACCCTGTTACAGTTAGAGTTTCTGATCCAGCTCCATACCGTACCTCTGCATGCTGCTGTGCAATGATGTATGATCGAAAAGCTCTTTATGCATGGACATTACTGCATGTTTTGCCACGGTATATTTCTAATGCAGCATCTCGCCGTGCCCCGTGCTTATCTCTGATTAACCCATCACACAGACGAGTCTGATAATATCATCACGTTATTAGCGTCTGCCTGTCTTCCCGCACATTACTAATTGTGTTCCTCTTCGGTGGCATTGTGCCAAGGTTAAAAACCGAATCCCTTGCTGTGATTATGTGCTCGATGCGGGGGGATGGGGGGGGGACTGTTGTAATATGGGAAAAATGGCATAAAAATGCAAGGCTTGAGAGGAATCTGTCGTTATTCCAGCTCGGTGGCTTATTGTATCTATGTGTAAACATTTAGTTCCCATTGGGAATGTATTGGCATCTCAGCAGTCAGTTATCCACAGCTATGCTGTAGATAAGCACAAACGGCCAGTTTGGGGTTGCAGCACGTGTCAACGATCCCTCTCCCGAGCTGCTGTTATTCCACAGACTGCTGGCTTATTTTTAACATGCTAAACATCTCACCCACTCTGACAGGGTTCTAATATATCTAGTGTATAGTCAGTGTTTTTTTAAATATATGGCAGCAAAAGTACAGCCTGGCTGAACAAAAGGCTTGTCCTTGTCTTTTTCATGCTACATGTCCCATATTAAACTGGAATAAACTGGTCGGTTGCGATTACTAGCGGAACACGAGTGGAGAAACGCAGTTTATGCCAGCGCCATGATGTCCCCACATTGACAGATTGTTTCTTCTTTTTTTTAAAATGCTTTTCTGAAAGAAAAACTCTTTTGATCCTACTTTGAATGTAAATATCTATGTTTAGGTTTCACCAATGATCATTTCCAGGATGACACCAGACTGCTTAGAGGTACTTCTTCCCCAGATTTCAATCGCTCGTGTCGACACACACCGATGCAGAGTCATTTTGGGAATATTTCATACTTTGTACTAATGGCTTTATTAGTGGTTAATAAGGTCGTGGTCTGGCTCATAATAAGCCATTAATACCTGGGTTGCCAGGTTGTGAAAAATCTTTTTGGCTTCCTTATTAACCATTTATAAAACGTGAATTATTAAATGTTTTGCCATAATTTGTTCATTTCTTTTTTCACTTGCATTTGAGATTAGCCACACACCTTGGGTTACAGATGTCCGGAGGTTTACTGCATCAAAACTATTCAAACAGATTGTCAGTCCCAGAAATATATTCACATAGACACATATATACACACTTTGACTGCTGTCCGCCTGGGATCATGACGCCTCCTGTGTGTTCAGGTGTGAGCACAGCCTCTAAAAATCATATCAGGACACAGTCTGGAAAACCGAGGCACGGCACAATGTGAATACCGTGGTGATCTTTGAGTCTGCTCTGTAGTGGTACTCTGGAGAGTTGTAACTGAAATGTCACCGCCTCTAATCTTCCTCTGAGGTGTAGCCATTGTTTTGTCGGAACGCAACTGTAGTTAGTGACGCTGCCAGCAGCTCAGTTTGAGCGGATTTCCCAGCTGGTAAATTTTACTGCAACCTCACTGCAAGTCCGTGGGTTGCTGGTCAACACCAGGAATAAAATCTGGAGGAAAGACGGCCGCTAAATGTTTCATTACCTCTAAATGCAACTTCACATTTCAAATGTCTATACGCCTGTGTTTTGTAATATCTGTTGTTAATTCTGCTTTGCTAACTAGACTGCCATGAAATTCAGACTTCCATTACAATTTTAGTTAGATTGTGGCGGTCCAACACGTCTTGATTAGCTGTCACAATTTAAACACTATAGAGAGAAACTATAGAGAGCCGGGTAACAGTGATTTTCTGCCTCATGTAATTTAAGGTTGATTTTATTTTTATGTGGACAGGAATCAATTATTACACATGCAACGCTTTGATCGTAAAGCTTGTGAGGTCTCTGAAAGCAGGGATTTAATCTATAAAGCTGTAAAGTGTTACCCGACGGCACCCCAAGAGGGCAGATTTACTTTCAGTTGAATCAATTCAAAACATAAAATGAAACCAGGGCTCATTTGCAAATTATATAGTATCTATTTATCCATTCCCGTTTGTTTTATTCACGGCGAGATGAAAGAACACCCTGCCTGATTAGTTTAACCTAAACGGAACAGGCTCAAACCCTACAGATGAGTTTTACCTCCGGGGACGCGGTGTGACAAGTTACCGCATGAGGACCAATTACCACACAGCAAAGAGGTTGACATGTCACGCTGACGTAAAGGGCGACTTCAAAATCCAAGTTTACTCTAATCAGGTCTCCCTGATCGCGAAGCCTCGGGCAGAGCGTGGCATGAAAGGAGGAGTTCTTTTCTCAGAGATACGGAGAGGAGGACAGAGACAGGATGTGGTGTTTGTTTGCTTAAAGACCAGCAAGATAATATTCCTTCACTCACGCGCACACACACACACACACACACACACACACACACACACACACACACACACACACACACACACACAGCTATCTCTTCACAAACAGAGAGAGACAAAC
>JAVQJF010116820.1:2500-11191 GCA_036023855.1 Gadopsis marmoratus
TTCGTCCTTCTTCCCTCTCTGACCTCCGTCTGCTGCTCTCTCTCTCTCTCTCTCTCTGTGTGTTATGGTCTGCCTTTACAGGACAGTTAACTCACCTCTCATGTTCCCTGTAAGGATGAGAGTGGAGGAGAGCGACAGGAGCACATCCCGAAAAGATGCAGCCGTGCAGCCATCACTGTTCAGTCAGCGTTCAGACTCAAACAAACAATATGAAACAACACCAGACTATTCTTGTTTATACAATAGCTCACGAGACGTCACAAAGGCGGACAAAAGTAAGAAACACAACAAGAGAATATGTGTCGTGTGCTTTGTGCACCCAATCATCCACCCATCATCACCTCCGTACGCTTTTTCTCGCTGCTTTGGAACAAAATGTTGCCTAAAAACACTAAAACATACTAACAGGAGCGAATTAGCGGCACGTGAACGTAACTCTAATGTACTTTCATCACCTCCCGGTTAAATCACACCTACAGCAAAGCTGTAGCTGGTGGCCGTCCTCCCTCACAGCTCACGCAGGTGTGTGTTGTTTGGCCGATCAGATTCCTCCTCAGAGAGAAGAGTGTGTTTCTGCTGCAGAGCGGCTCAACTGGCCCGTTGGTAGATAAAGCTGCTGCTGCCATCTCACGTGTCTCATTCTGAAACTCTTCCAAAGCTGCATCCCAGTTTTTACCTGTTGCACAAGGAAGAAAATCATCGGCATATTAGATCAGGGCCGTTGGAAGCTTTGTGCTTGCCCGAAAATGTGCAGACACTATGCATCTTTACTACTTCTATCTGCATCAGTGTCGCCGTGCTGCTGCTCCTCAGTGTCCCTGTTCTCCTGCTCTACAAGCAGCCTGCTGAGAAATAACGGCTTCAAGTTCGTCTCCTTTAGAGAGTTTAAAAGGACGATTAAACAGCTTGAGTCAGACGAGACTTCATGAACCTTTTAACCTCTTTTACTGTAACTGCACTTAGATTCCCTGTAGGAGTCTGTGTGTTGTCATTCATCCCCTGTACTGAGATACAGAGCAAGTCAGCAACCGGGCCAACTGGGCAATTACAGGTTAAATTAAAGGAACATGCTGTCATGGTCACTTGAGTGAGGCTTACGAACTTCATTACATCACTACAATCTGGCGAAGAGACTCGTAAGCAGCTCAGGTCAACACTGTTTTAACAGCAGTGATGAGAACAGTCTGATGCCCCAAGAAGAGGCTTTAGTCTGCAGAAAGTTTGACGCTCTTGATAGTTCCTGAATGCACCTTCCAGCAGCAGCTCGCGTACCATTTCATTTACTTGGGTGTTTCTGCAGTAATTGCCGTTTTATTGGTTTCACAAAATTAATAAATGAAATTAAAAGACTATCTGGATAATATGAAGATGGAGTCCTCACAGGAAAAGCTGTCCTTCTCGACTCTGATTGGTCTGACTGGAGGCCTCGCGGTTCACCTGCTGTAAACTGATCCAGTTAACAAGACGTTTAATGGGAAGAATCTGAGGCGTTCACAGGTGTTTTCTACTGTGAGGAACCCCCGTGACTATCCAGCCCGAACTTTAGATGAATGGACCTGAACGGACCCTGCTCACAACTCAGCTTCAAACCACAGCCTGGCATTTTTACACTTTGGTTTTGTACAGATTAAACAAACAATTAATGTAACGGTGAAAACAAATGAGAACTATATAAATAGAAGATCTAGATCTAGGACTCGGGGCCGCACGATTCGAACCCGACAGGCATTCTGTTTTTTATGTCTGAACCCGACCATGTCAAGCGTGACGTTGCCAAACCCGGCCTGAACCCCTAACATCCCGACGGGTATCCGCCCTCTAACTGCTACTAGCATAACACACCTGAAGCGTGCATTGCATTGTGGGTAATGTGGGTGCCAGGTTTTGAAGAAGAGGAATGTGTGGAAAACATTACAGACAGAACAGCTAGACAGAAGATGTCTCTGGTTCTGCTGCATCGATTTTGATCATTTTTTAAACAGTTTGACAGTGTCAGAGCCGTACTCTCTCCAAACCTGTAAATGCAATAACACAATAAACTGCCACCTAAATATATTTGTCTATATGTGAATAAATCAACATCAGAAGGAGACTGCAGACTCCTTTTCTTGTTATTTCAGGGTAGCGTTCTCTGATCCTGAATAAAGCAGACAGAGTCTCAACTGTAAGTAATGGTACGTTAGCCGTTGTTTCACAAAACCATTCATACTCATTACAGCTGCAATTAGCCCCAAATGACATCGGATCACTGATTAAACTGACTGCAGAGCTGCTGGCTGCAGGGTGAGGGAGTAATGAATGAGTGTTGTGAAAGTGAGAGTCGGGACTGTGAACTTAAAATACAAGAAACTTGAAACCACCTGAAGCCTCTTCAAAATGAATCCATTCCATTACAGGCTGGCGGACTGGGAGCACGATAACTGGGATTTTTTGGTTAATTGGCATGTTAGAGGGCCGTTGTCTCCTATGTGCAGAGGGAAGGTGTGGGAATACTGATTGTGCTGTTGGTTAGCGCTGTCATCGGGTCACAGACAAGCCTGCTCACTCTTTAATTACATTTTAGATTCATGTCCCAATCAGACGCTGTGCTGCTCACCTTTTGGCTGCGGCACACTTTCACCGCGGCTCCCCAAGTCACGAACACGTCTGTCTGTTTCCTCGACTCTATCTCTCTCCGCTTCCCTCGGGTTTTAACCTTCGAAAACATGAATTAAAACTACCTCAGATGAGTTTCTCTGCAGCATTTGTCAAATAGCGTTCTGCATTTTTAACGGGGACGTTTTTAGCTTATTATCATTGCACTGTATTAAAATTTTTGAAAGGAGGACACGTCAGGTGCAGAAAGGTGGTTTACTTTGTTTCAGCAGACAGGCAGGACGCAAACAACAGGTGGGAAACAGGTAGGCGGCAAACAAGCAAACTGTAAACCTGGCACTGAACGCTTGCCTCTGTTTATAAAGGGAGGTCGATGAGAGACTGACGGACAGCTGAGCAGGACGGCGAGATGGTCAGGTCATCGCCAGGAAACATGTGACGCGTGTCACACGACGGGTGGTGCGTCTCCATAGTCGCCTGCCATGTCCTCCATCACTCCGCCTTCACACCATGAGGCCACTTAAGAGAAGATTTAAGACGGAGCGCACTCTTCCGCAGACTGCAGGGGGCACTGTTCAGTGATGAGCCCTGAACCTGCTGTGCACAGGCTGTTAGGTGCAGACGCTGGCTCCTGCAACCACACAATGCATGCTGGGTAGTATGCACAGTGGAGTCCCATTCATTTTTCACTCATGGTTAACGTTGTGAAACGGTGTCAGTCAGGTCAGGTTTTGGCACTTCTCAGGGCTAACTTCATCCACGTGCAGCGTCACCAGAGCGCAGTAACTGACCGCCGCCGGGGTGTTTTGACGACAGGGCGATTCCACCCCAGATGCAAATAGCATTGTTGGCTACAGACACCTGGGTACTAACAGCAGCTGCCTTTTTACTAATTGTCGACATCCACGTCACACAGGACGTGGAATACCTTCCATCCCATATGATATGAGCGACGCATTACTCTGCACAAAAAGAAATGAATTGGTACGAGCGCCAGTAGATCTCAATTCAAACTGCAATTCAAACTAAACACAAAAAGAAAGCAAAATGATTCTCTGCAGATTTCGTTTTTTTTTGTTTTGTTTTATCTTCCCGGAGCTGGTCACCAGTACATTTATTTTGTCAGTTTTCTGGTGTACAATGCACTATGTCAGCCTAATATGTACTGCGTGTCGTATGGACCTTGGCTACAGAATGGAACGAGGAGAACGCTGTAAAACTGGCTGTGATCACACAGAGCAGATACAGTTGGGTAAACAGCAGTGGCGATGTCTGTTTTCTCCACAGACTCACGTTTCTCTTCAAGTCTATTGTAGCCTCTGAAAGTTAAATTATCCTCAGTATCCGGGAGGCAAACAGAGTATCTTCATCTGCAGTTTTGGGAGGGGGCGTGTTGGGGGCTCGGTGCGAGGGCGCTGGTGTTCGGGCTGGTTATGGATGGGCCTGCCTGCTGCCTGTGACACTGCAGAGGCTGAGTTATGGCTCGTGTTATGGCCGCTGATCTGCGACCTGCGGGGTCCCACCGAACTCTGATCAACCCTCCGCTGCCCGACTGTGCCAGGAAACACAGCTAATGAAAGCCAAGATGACGCTGCAGTCTGAGAAGCGGTATCCATATATGAATATAAACAGCTCTGTGTAGCTATGCTTTAGCACACATGCTAACATGCTGTGCTATAATGTTTAGTACAGCTGTGTCTCAGTTCAGGGGCCGTTCCCTCGGCCGAACCGAGTGTTGTTCAATGACACGGCCTGCGAAGCGCCGCTCCTGTCGCTTAGCAACCTTGACAGCAGCTCTTGCCCTTGATCTTTTAACACTTGTATCGTAGCTATTCGAGTGAGTTCAGAAACAGAAGGCAGATTCTCTCGGCATCGCATCCTTCGAAGGTGCAGGCCTCCTGAACTGAAATTAAAGTTTTGCCCTGATGGTGGCACAAGAGGAAAGGTCAGAGGATCACCAAAGTTATTACAATTCACCCTGAGGGACACAGGGATGTTTAAACCGAATCTCATTTCAGTAGACGACAAAAGTCGACCTGATGGTGGCGCTAGAGGAAAAGTCAGAGGATCACGAACGTCAGGAGGATCCATCCTCTGGGGAACACGAACGCCTGCCCCAAATTTCATGACAATCCATCCAGTAGTTGTGGAGATATTTCAGTCTGGACAGTGACTGTCGTTGTCACATGGTGTCAGTGAACTCCTTCCCGACGGCAGAACATTATCTGCAACAAAATAAAGTGCAGATGCCAGAATAAAAGCCGAGCGACATTCCGGCGTCTTGTTTTAGCCAGCCTGATGCATTAGCAGCTCGTATCGTATCCGTGTGACGCACTGACACTAACGCTCGTTCTATCCTTTTCTCTCCTCCCTGTACATCATTTTCATCCTTTCATCCCCATCTTCTCCACCGCTACATCTTTTTCCCCCCTCCCTCCCATTCCCTGCTTCATTCCCAGCTCATTTCACCTTGCGTTCCTCACCTCTCCCCACCTCTTTTCCTCTTCACATCACTCTTTACCTCTCCCCTTCATCCCCCCCCCCCCCCCCCTCTCTCTCAGGTGAGAAGTGTCGGAGCTTCATTGATCTGGCCCCGGCGTCGGAGAGAGGTGAGTAATGACCGTCATTAGGCACCGCCGCCACTCCCCACCGCTCCCCACCTGTTCGTCAGGCTCAGGGAAACCATGGAAAAAACTGAAATATATATACTGTATATACACCCACATCTCTTCTCTGGACTGTTTGGTTTCTTTTATCATGACCATTCTGATATTCTTATATCATATATCTCTCACTGACCTTCAGCAGAGTGTTGTCTGTTGGTCCTTCTATTTAAACAACAAAATGCATCATTTTTAACAGTCAGACTGACACAGAAGCACTGATCTGTCCCCCCTATTAGAGGGTGGACACCTGACCCGAACCAGACAGGAACCTTACGGGTCAGGACGGAGTCGCACAAAACCTCATGTCACGCCATACATGGCATGGTGCTTCCTGTTCAGTGCTGGGGTTTGTTATTTACGTGGCAACACATTCATGTAGCCTAGCTAAGGATGGAGGACGTCAAACTAAATTTGTCATCGGGGAAGTTTAAAAACCCTGCCGGGAGATCGACGGCATGGACGCATTTCAATAAAGCTGCACTCCATCTGAGATGCTCTCAGACTCTGCAAGCACTTGATTTGAAGCTTCCTGAGGATTTAACTGTTATTGACGGAGGAGGCCATAGAAGCAGAGACGCATGTATTAACTGATGTGAACAAGCGCAGTCTTTTTCGGGTGTGTTGCCAGTTTTGATTTATGGAAATTGCAGGGGCCTGCACTCTAACAGACATGCAGAGGACGCTGTTTCAGGCTGATATGTTCCCTTCTTGAATTTCCTCTCAGGAGACAGTGTTGATCCTGAGCAGTTGACACATGGCAGTCTTAGTTTTAATCATAAAAGGTCATTTACTTTTCTCTTCTTTTACCATAATCAGTGCAGGGCCCCTAAATGTGGTGGCCAAAGTAAGTTTTTGGTGGCCCGAATGTAAAATTATGTAAAAACAATACAGAAAAGGCCATTTAAAGCAACTTAACACAGCCTTCCTGTACTGTGACACGAGACATTAACATAATGAAAATATCTTTTCTTTATAATTTATTTAAATTGAAACAGTCTCACAGTCTCTTGGTTCAGATGTGGGATGTGTGTGGAACTGGAACGTTGCTTTGACGAAGGCAAAGTATATCCAGAATAGGGTTAAAACTTGCCACGGTTGCCTGCGGTCTGTCTTCATTTTCCAGGTAGTGTACTTTTCTTTATTGCTCCCATATTGTGTTTTTGTCATCATTCGTTTTAAAAAATGTTTTCTTTGGCCTTTATTACATCTTCTCTTTATGTGTTTTTTAATACGAACTCTCATGCAAGACGGACAGAATGTATTTCTATGTATAAACTGCTGGATAGCGAGAGAACATCTCAGCTGCTTCCTCTAGTTTCCTCCTAACTGCGGATAAGAGCTCTTCCTACCAGCACATGGCGTTTATATCCTGCAGCTCATAAAAAGAATATCTGAGCGTCCAGAAGAAAGGGAATACTTTGGTGCACGTGGGCGTAGCCTCTAATTCGCTGTTTCATGCAGAGCAGGTAGTTAATAATGAAGGTTCTGATGGTTTCATCTGCTACTGCCATCTGGAAGAAGAGCAGGAGTGTCGCACGGAGCAGTGCTGGATGATATGATGTATTGAGCGGGGCGACCTTGCTTCACACACAAGGATACAATATGTTAATCTGTCTTCCTTTGAGCCCCACGCACTCGCTGCCGCGTTATATAACACGCAGCTGCTCCTCAGTCACATCCAAGTTCGTTCTTAATGAAACAAAACAAACAAACAAAAAAAAATCTAATTTGATTACAAGAAGACACGCAGAGAGCCGGAGTCAGCGCCAGGATTTTAGAAATGCTGTGGTCATGAGTGCACCTGAGGAAGGCCTCCGAACAAACTCTGTTCAGTTGTCTCAGTATTTAAAATCTCTCTAAATTTCACTCTTTATTTATTCATTTAAGGTACATTTTAGCTCCCTCTTCACTGCCAGCTACAGTATGTTTAACACTACATCTGTTTTATTTTCATTTATTTTAGTTTCTTCCCCTAAAAAGTAATACAATTTCAAACCTGCACTAGTCAGAATAATAGAGGCCACAGTGGAAGTAGCTCAGAAAACATTCCTGTAAATAAAATTCATTAAAATCCAGAATAACACAAAACTGTTTCATACTAAAGCAGCGTGTTGTCTGCATTATAACATCTTCATATATTAATGTATATGTCATTTAATTTAAAGCTAGCATGATTAGCTAATCAGTCAGTTTTACGATCGATTCGTGGTTTTGTTTTTCATTTATCAAGTTAAAAACAGGCGATCGCAGCTTCGCTGTTGAGATTTGCTCCTTCTGTGCTTCATATGGATAATTGAATGAGTTTTTATAACCGACGAAATTAAGCAATTTGAGGAGAGAAACCTGTCCATGTGACATTTTAAAGTAAATTATTTAACGATTAGTAACAAAAATTGAAATATTACGTATTGACGTAAATCATTAGTTGCAGTCCCAAGTTAATTCACCAGACATGACGTCAGTGTATTGAATTGTCTCCTCGGATTCGGTTTGATATTTGAAAGCACTAAATCAGCGAATCAATGACCTCGTCACTGGAGTTCCCTGTGGCTCTAAATATTATTAAATCTGTGCTCTTGACATGGGAAAGTTTTGAGAAACCCTGAAAGATGGTGTCAAAGATGTATAACGTCACACACCACTGACACACACACACACACACACCGAGTAATTAAAGATGTAATTATTTAAGATGAGACTCGGTCTGATGAGCTCATTCCTGTTATCAGTCCCTCAAAACACCTTTATTTACCGTCTTCAGTTTAATTAAGTCTCAGCCCACTCCGTCTCCTAATACATATTCAATAACACAGAAGCAGGGGAGAAAATTATTTTGGTCAATATTGTTGCATTGTGAGTTCCCCTTACAGGCATTTTGAAGCCCTGGAATTTCTTTCCATCCACTGATTGGAAATTAAAGCTGCAGCGAACGAGGAACCAGAGAGTGATGTTGGTGTATCAGAGCAACGCTGCAGCTTCCTTCAAAAATCAGACCCAAGACGTCAGCGGAGTCAAACGCTGTCATTCATTCAGCCTGTGTGCAGCACGACGCGACAAGAGCACAAAGGAAGGGGGCCGGCTTATAAAGGGGCTAACGAGGTAATCAGGGGGGCAGGTGAGAAATGGGGAACAGGTGTGGCTAATCAATGCACATGAGGCCCAGACAGGTGAGGATTCCAAAATAAAGCAGGAAACACAAACAATAGCGACGGGATGTAACGAAGACTAAGAGTCTGCTGCCATGCTAGCGGCTCGGTGAGCACAGTGGTACTTTCAGCTAATTGCTAACACTAGCATGCTAACCTGATATAATGTATAATGTTTACCTAGTGTTGGTGTGCTAGCATGCTAACTAATAACTAATTAGCAGTGAACACAAAGTCCAGCTGAGGCAGGTATTTGGTCATAAACCAAAGCATTGGATTAATTA
>JAVQJF010116823.1:0-16722 GCA_036023855.1 Gadopsis marmoratus
TGATTTTTATGATTTGTGCAGAGATGCTGGCATCAATGACAGCTTTACACAATTATAAACACACACACACACACACACGGACCTGAGCTTAGCAGAGGTGGCTCAGGATAGTCTTGGTCATGAAAGACATAGTGCAGTTTCAATTATGTGGCAATGACAGACATATTCTGTGGAGAACCTGTGGAACACATGATTGGGTGGTAAACCGATTGATAGAGAAAGACCGGCTGAGTCAGAGCTGCTCTTTAGTTCGCTGCTTAATCAAATACTTCCAGCAAAAGGGCCCTGCGGCGCTAATCAGAAGTGCTCATTTCCTCGAGCAGGCCACTGCCGGATAGTTCTGACCTGCCCGATTAACCGTTGCGTTTGTCTACATGTGCATGTGCTTAAATGCAACGAAAATCGAATGGGGATTTAATTGTGAGAAATGTAAGAAAGAGTGAAAGAACTTCAGCACAACAACCTGCTGCGTATGTGTTAGGATTAGGGCTGCCTCCCTGCTCCTCCCCGTGTTCCTGCTGTCAGGTTCCTACTCATCCAGTTCCCAACTCAACTCAACAGTATGAGACATTGGTGCGTGTTCCTAAAACACCACGGACCCCGTGCTTGTTGCCCTGTGATCTGAAATCCTGGTAACTGAACGCCTGCAGACAGAAATCAATGTGATTCTGGCTGACGATAAACCCTTTTCACAAAATCAACAAATACAATTCATTTCCATGTAAGTTTCCCAAAGGCGCTTGTGGAAATTAAATGTAACAAGATTTAAAAGCAACATTTACACAAATACCAGGCGTGTTTTTCTCAACAATACATTCTGTAAACAATAATCAGTAATTCATGAGTTAGTGCTGATAGAGCAATTAGCAAAATAAGAGCCAATGGACTGCTCTAATGTTTTAATATAATGTGTTTCTATTGTACTATATTTTTTGCATTCAATTACAGTCTAGCCTTTCCATTATTGGCAGAAGAGAGACTCAGTATTATGGAAAATAACAAAATAACATAAGTCTTAAGGCATCATTTAAATCGAATCGCAGCGATCAATCTATATGCTCGCTGGAGCCAAGTTCACTCCCGCAAATCTTTGGTTGTCTTTGAGCAGACAAACCGTCTCGACAGTGCTGACCTCTGACGGAACAGAGATCTTGGGAGTCTAAAGTGGAGGAAGCTGCTGTAGCTTTTTAGCTGCGTCGCTGCATCCTCTGCCAGAGTTAGTAATGACATTAACAATGGCTCCATTCCATTAGGTGTCCTAGTAAGCCATGTCGTTGAGGGAGCACACACACAACACCAGAGCCCTGATGCTGGCTCTCCTAAATGGAATGCGGCCACCATTCATCTTCAGGTTTTTCCCGCTTGGACGAGTAATAATGTCTGCTGTGAAAAGGGTTTATCGTCTGCCTGACTTTTTATCTGCAAATGTTTCCAACAATGACTTAGCAAACGAATACGAATGTATAAAAGTAGATTTATAGTAACTGTTTACAGTTTACAGTTGCTGCTTGAACAGCTGTAACAGCTAGCGTGAGGCTACAGACTCACACCGTCCAATCAGCCAAACGCCAGATATCTGTGTGGGTCTCCACTGGCTGCAAACGCTAAAACAAAATAATGACAACTCACTTTAATAAAACAATTACAGTTTTAAAAGAGTGAAACTTTAAACCAACTGGAATTTTGAACCGTGATTTGCGGCAGGAGTGGCTGAATATGTAATATGTGTAAATAATGTTTAAATAAACAGACCGGTGAACTAAAATCAGTTAAGAGTCACAGATCAAAAAGCACAAGTCTTGTGGGTTAGATTTTATGTTCCGACTTAAAAATATATTATTTGTTCAGAATGTTTAACTCGACCCACTCTAGCTGACCAAATTCACAGCCATTATAAAATCTCAAAAACTCTAAAAGAAGCATAAAACCTAAGCTGGGATTTCTCAGAAAAGTATGAAAAACGTGTACTGATCAAGTACAGTGACCCATTTAAAGTTTGAAAGAAGTTCCAGGCTGCAAGAAGAAAGGGAAGGAGTTTAAATAGCAGCAGGTTTGAACACCCCTCCCATCGACTTCCACAATAAGAAAAGTAGAAAGGAGATTAAATGTCTGCACATGTTTTAGTTGAGTGCCGACAAATGAAGATCCAGAAGAACACAACACGCGATTGGCCTCAGTGCATATAATAATATATAACAGACCTCCTGCTTATCAATAACTGATGTTATCCTGTTATGTGCCAAGTGTCATGTCAATAAATAAATACACACGAGTCCATTTACATGTGCTGCGTCTGCACAAATAGCTGTCGGTTTATTGGTCTACAGTTTGTATCTGCACATTAAAGTAGTGAGAGCTGTCATTTATTCTCAGTTACTCTCACATTTAGGTTCAATATAGTTTATATATTGCTTCCTTCTAATGGCTGCTCAGCTTGCCACAAAACTTCAGTTTATTTGTCTGAAATATATAAATGTACTCTCCTAGACTAAATAAAGTTCACTTGTAAATACTCTTTTCTGCACACATTCAGCGCAGTATAATTACGCTAAATCCACGCGTCACTTCGATTAGAGCATTCCCAATTTCAAACCATACATGATCTAAATCTTAAAAAGGTTGGATTGCTGCCATTCCCTTGATATTTATTAAAGTTTTGGAGGCCAGTTTGTTTGTGGCAGATTGCGCCGCTTGAGTGTAACATGAGGAGGCACACCTGACACATCGTCTTCACAAACTCCAGATTTTGCAGATTACTTTCAAGCTTTGGTTAGCTCTGTCTCCAAGCTGTGTCTTAGACATCGGAACCCTTTGTGAACTGAATCTCAAGATCCCCAGGCTAGAACAGCCTTGCGTCTTAAAGTCTATTAGGTCAAGATTAAAGTCGACAGCGCCAGACACTCTTTCTCCTTTCACCTGTTGATTTCAAGTTTGGCATTGAATCATTTCACACAGTATTTTGTCACCATATTGCCTGCACTTCAAAAGCATCTTTTCAAAAGAGACATTACTCTTTCTCAGTGAATTAAACATGTGCATCAGTATGACAGGTAGACCTGTATGAACATACAGGTAGACCTGATTCAACATACGGTTGACAAATAGTCTCTAGACTTTGACGGTGGGACACTTTGGGTTCAGACCTAAACTGTTGGGTTCGGATAACACGAACCCTGGTGTGTTTGCCCGGGTAGTGCGGTTCTTTTGTGCAGGTGTGAACACAGTAATCGCACTCCGGTGCAGACCATAACAACCGTACAGAGACCCAGAGAGCTATGCACTAGTTCAGAACACAGGATTCCTGTATTTACTAACCGACGTCAGTGGTGCACGCCGCCACCTACTGTACCAGAGTGTGTAACATCCTCGGACACATCTGACCAATAAGCGGAGTGAACGTTCTCACGTGGTTTGCAGGGATTTGTTTGCTTGGATTTTTTTCTCCGTGTGAAAAGAAACTGAACCAAAGGGGAAAAGATCCAAGTTTACAAACTCATCAGCTGATTAGGACCAGAGCAAACGAACCATAGGTGTGAAAATGCCCTTATGTGGATGTAGGATTGTGGAACGTCAAGGGCCTGTTACAAAAATGAGACAACATTTTTCTAATCTTTCACCTCTATTTTTAAAAGAACAGTTCACATTTGGGGAAATTAGCTTTCTTGTCGAGTGTAAGATGAGAAGATTGATATCCATGTCTGTACGGTGAATATTACGCTATCTCATAATTTCCGACTGCTCTAAAAGGTCTGGTAAAGTGGAAGCACCAAAACTACTTGAATAAGGTCTGGATAAGATAAATGACTGCCTCCATGGTTGTAAGAAACCAGTGTTGAATCTTGGTAGAAGATGGGATGGGAACCGTGGTCCCTGGTGTCAGAGTCTTCATCAGTGTCACACAGTTTGCTGCTTTGAGACTGAAAGTAAAGACATTTTATTTTAAGCTGTTCTGCCAAATGACCAACGCTGACGTTGTTCTTCAGAAGGTAGTCTAGATTATGCTCTTATACTGATGGGCCCCGATCGGGATGAATGAGGGAAAATCAGGCAAATCAGACTGAGGATTGTGAATGATCTCTACTCTCACATACAGGATACCAATTTCTGTGCTTCTCCCACAAAGTGATTTATCCATCTTGTGTCTACTACTGTGTTTAGAATGGCTGGAATTTGCTTTATTGCAAATGTAAATCATGCCCTTGGAGGAAACATACATATATCCACAAAAAGCTCGATATCGAACCTGTGAAGATATGGTAACTTATGTAATAAACACGTAAAAAGGGTTAAAGCTTATTTACACTATGCCCGGTGGGGCACAAATGCATACACTCCCCCAAGGTGATGGAAGATGTGGCTCTGACAGACATTAAAATCAAGTTGGCATCAATGTCTTCCATGGCAGCTATTCCGAGATGCACATCTGGGAGAGGTGTGTTGACAAAGAGCGCTGAGAAAATGATGAATGACATCGCTAGCCCGCACCGTGCTCCCAAACCACTGAACGATTGCTCACTCAAAGACCTGTGAGCC
Organism: Gadopsis marmoratus; assembly: GCA_036023855.1. NCBI lineage: Eukaryota > Metazoa > Chordata > Actinopteri > Centrarchiformes > Percichthyidae > Gadopsis > Gadopsis marmoratus. The sequence goes on from JAVQJF010116823.1 coordinate 4,534, forward strand.
TGGTGCAAGTGGCCAGGCGGAGGCGGGAAATACACACGGATTCACATTCAGCTAAAAACTGCAGGGGGGTGATGCATTTTATGATAAACTCTAATACTCTGAGGTGTTCTACGTGTTCTGCATATGTCTGATTTGTGATAATCTGTTCAGGGGCCCAGCTACCAGATATCAAATTGTAAATGTTCTAAACAACAACATATTTCAATTTGTGCTAACGGTAACTAATGGCACATGTTGTCCCACTCGTTTTAGTCTTGCTGATCCTTGCTGAAATGGTTGACGTTAACGTCATCCAAGTTATGTCTTCTAAACATCATTTGTTAAAGCCAGTCTTAAAAGAAAAGCAACGGGAGCACCATGGGTTACACACATGAATATGGTTGTCCAGGTGTATGTACATGCAGTAGTCACCTCATGCATTTGCAGGTTGGTATTATGGGCCCTCGTCTTGGCATCCAGGGCATTATGGGAATTAGCAGTGTAGTTTTTCAAACTGCGACTCTCCTTCAGGTGGGCCTGGAGCTTCTCTCTGCGCTTCCTAAAGAGAGAAAAAAAGAAAAAAATAATGATGATGCCCAAGTTGAATTTATTCCAGGAGAGCTTTGACCACTGTGAAGTACTGTGAATCCTGTGCAGGTCTGTAGGTTTTCCTCCCAGCCAATTATAATGTCGATGATTATTGAGTCATTAAGTGGCTTTGCGGTAACACTGGCTATGAGTTGCTAAACTCTACACAAGTAGAAGGATGACGCATCTGCTGATGGGAATCACACAGATGTACAGTTATCACAGATGTGCTGTTTAGGGTCCTGTGGTCCCCAACATCAGTTTGGTTTCACCCTGACAAAACAGTACTGACCATGAAACCAAGCCAAAACCAGGCCGGATTATCTTGGAACGTTGCACAGTGGTCAATGAATATATCAGATGGGTTTAAATATCGACCGTAGAAGTCCTAATCACAGGGTTCGAACTGATTTTTAAGAGTAAAATTTAAGCTCTTTCAAAGTGCCTAAACCATAAATGCCTAGACTCTTGACACATCTAAATTGTTACTATAAATGCCAGGAGACAACAAATAAATTAAGACGGGATCGATTAATTTCAAATATGAAAAGAGATGAGTGATCGTGTGAAACACCAGATTATGTAGAAAATCAAGCACTTTCCAAACTTTCAAGACTTACGTACGATCTTAAGTCTACAGTGAGTCTTGATGGCGTGCCAGTCTTGCATTCTCTCTTTGGACAGCAAACGTAACATATGTAGTTCTTCATTGCAGCCATAGATATGTGACCATTTTAAGCTCACCTTTCCAATAGTTTCCAGAAGCAAGCATAAAGGAGAGATTACAGGATAAAGGTTTTAGGTGTGTCTTTAATGTTCCAATACAAATCATTATAACATCACATTATACAAAACTAGGGCATAAAGACTAAATATATGGGCCTTTATCCTACTTTGACTTTCTAAATATCCATAATATCCTGTGCCACTCTTATAAAAGGACACTGGAGAGTATCTACAGCTTTGTTTCTCCCAATTTTTAGACTCATCCACTGACATACTTTAAAAAAATGAGTCAGCCGCCAAAGAGAATTGCATTGCACCAGTCTCATGCCCTTGAGGACAAAGGAGAAAAAGAAGAAAGTGAGCTATTGACCAAAGCTTTCTACCCATACCTTTCTTTCTTTCCTCCCTAAGCACTAATAACAAAGAATTATAACAGACATGTATTCCTGTCTACATCAATTTAATACTTTTTGATGAGATGTTTTGAATCTGGACTCTTCATCCCTCAGATGTGTTGTCATTAAACTAGTTGAATCAAATGCTTTGTAACATTTATTGCAAAGACACTGAAGGACTGAAATAATTGACTGCAAAACTAATTAGTTTGACCCTAAACTTGCGCAGACGCAGACCTGACTCGTGGCAAGAGGGTCGAGAGATAATCATGTTAGAAGAAGTGGAATAATTAGATATGAAAGAAGCTCTTCTGCTTTGTGGTCCTGACCAGCGTACATTACATCCCCTTAATCATTACGACACCAGTAACCCAAGCTTGTGCGGTGGATGAAAATGCACTAAACCCTTTTATCACGACATCATTCTGTTGTGCCAGAGGTATCCTCATTATCAGACACAGCCAATGAAGCCTTTACACTTCCTGTCTCGGACACTCTGCGCTGACTGACAGCCACCTAATCAAGTGTTTACAAACAGCCTCATGGAAAGATCCCATCCTCTTCATCGCCGTGGCACTTTAATTATATTTCCTTAGAAGAAGGCTGCGACATTTGGTGCACAATGCTTTTGGAATAGCGTTCACTTAATATGAAAGGTCCATTATCTCTTCTAAAGCCTCGGCGCAGTCTGGTTGTTTATTTGATGCTTTGACAATGCAAAAGGGTATGCTTTGTTTTTTATGGTAGAAGCATATGGCTTTGCTACACACACAAAAAAAAAGTCACACTTGTTTGAATGATGTCAGTAGACTCCAACATCCACAACCTTTTTGTAACCAACCAGATCTGCAGTAGCTACAGCCCAGGCTACATTTGATTAAGGAAGCCTGTGTTATATTATGGATGGGTCTGAGAGACATGCCTGATACCAGTTCGGATTTGGCAGAAAGCGCAGTCTCACAGGTCATGTTTCTCAAAAATTGCTCATTTGTTTGCGAAAGATAATTATGCTACTTTTCATACGGTTACGTATTGTGTTATAAGATAGTGCCGGTAAAGATGTGACAGGAAATGAGGGAGCGAGAGATACAATACGGGTCCTCAGCCAGATGAACTAGGGGTGTTGTGGTCGATATCTTAACCCTTAAACCTCGCGTTAAGCTCTTTTGATTAAACACTAAGCAGCCCAGTGACCCTACAAGTTATCCCCATATTGGGACATTGTTTCTTTCTAACTTAACCCTGTGTTCTGCATTGTGACCATGATTCTTCCCTAACCCATTACATACAATCTTACCTTAACCATCCTGCAATTAAAAGACACACGCAGTCATTGCAGGAGCCAGAGTTATAATATACTGGACGTAGTTTTGCCGAGTCGTTAAATGTTGACATTCTCGTCTGGGGACAGAGTTGAAAGTAAGATCACTCAAATGTCTGCTGATCTTCACTGTTGTGCCTTCTAACCATATAATCAAATTTGTGCAACAACATCCACCCAAACTCAAACTCAGGAGGTTTGGACTTGATTATGATGATTATCTGCTGCATTCATTTATTAATGTTGAGGACGAAATAGCTGTCAGATAATGGATCTGTGTGTTAATGCAGTGATACGACCTTTTTTAACGAGTGAAATTAAAGCAGCAATTGGTTCTAATACTACTATTTAATGAAAAGAATAGGCCTATGTTAATGCAGTTCAACTCTTACTTAGAATAATGGAGAGTGTCTGTATTTGGACAATTTACATCCATACCAGGTGAACTGTCTGAGAATTGTAAGCCTTTTATTGGGCGGGTTTTTGAAGTCTGTTCTCTGGTGATGCTTGGCCCGGTCTGTACTGCAGCTTTTTGCCTTCGGCCTCGTCTTCAGAGAGTTAAACACACGATCGGATGGACTGCGGTGAAGTGACTGACTTGGACGGCAAAGAACATTCAACCGTTTGTCTCGAAAACTCTTTGGATGCTTTGTCTGAGTCCTAAAATTGCGGGACTATGCATAAAAACATATACGAGTCACCCTGAAATACACTTAAAGCTTAAAGTCAGCACTTCAGCTGACTGTTGGAGGAGAGGAAAAACAAAAGGAGAAAATGCATCACTCTCCAAACACATACACACAAACACGTGTTTGGAGAGTGATGCATTTTCTCGGCACTGCAGGTTGCCCTTTAAAGAGCAGTGAATTGAAGAATCATTGGTCTGTCATTTAGCTGTGTTATCTTAATTCAGGTCACTCAGATTTGAATAAATGCTTCCCTCCGATCTGTATGCATCTTCTCCATTGAACGCGCTAGCTCCCCGACTCAATTACGGATTCAGTGAAAGCGCCTGTCCATCATGCCTTGATCCGATTATCTTGTTGTCAGGCTGCTCACTCACTCACATCATTATATTACAGAGGGAAGCCTATGGAATTACAGTGCCATCTATTGCAGCCTATACTCCACGGTCCATATACCTTGAATGACAGACTGCCGTAGCATACCGGAGGCTTGACCCATCCTGTTGAAAATATAGAATCTCTCCAGGCGAGCTATGCAAAGTTCTCACAGCCAGGAATGGATGTTGGCCATTCATATGCCAATTAGTGTGCACGCAGCGTGCATGCACTGCAGAAGTATGCAGATAGGGAGAGAGGAACAATAAGGGGTGAGAGAGAGAGAGTGTGCAGGAGCCACATGAGCTGACCTTTGAGTTATAATGGGCTATGAATGTGTGTGTGCACATAATGAGATTTACAGATTGTTGCAAATACTCGGCCTGGGATTTTGTTCAAGATGTTTGATGCCTCAACATGTTCCATCGGCCTTTGCTAAATTAACAAAATGTCCACCTTGGACATTTCGCCTGCCCACACCCAACTGGTGTTATTACGGAATACTGTAACATTCTGCGTACTTTGGGACGGGCAGACTTTTACCATAAATGTCATTAAAGTAAGTTTGAAAATCTTTGGAGCAACTTTCAGAGAGCAAGAAAACGGATGGTTGGGATGAAATTACGTGTCGCCGCAGCTAATTTACCTGTCGATATATTCATGAGAATATTCCATGTGTCACATTTGTGCATGGCTGGAAAAATGAAATCTGTCTAGGAGTTGGCAGAAAATGCCAAATTATAGTCCTTGAACTTGTGTTCGAGGACCAACCACGTCGCGTGTGTGCCTTGCAATCTCTGTTTGCATATCGATTTGTGTTGTGTCCTTCATTAAAAATCCAGAATCTATAAATCTAAGCTCCTACTTTACTGTAAAGACCACTGTCAGTGTGTTTGCACTGGGGGCTTCAAGTTTCCACATCACACTTTTGCAAGTTGAATACTGGACCAGGATTGGCTGCTTCCAAACTATTTGCGATGTAACAAATCACGCCTGTAGTCTTGCCCCTGAAAATGGGATGTTCAACGAGCACACAGAAACGTTCCACTTGCAGCAGGTGAATGTTAAAACATCCTTCTGGTGTCCAAGTCTGCACAGTGAAGCTCAAACATTCAGCTGTAGGAACAAGCAGAAAAATCCGTTTCTGACTGGAGGGGAACTTTAGCCTAAACCCAACCTTAGCACCAACCCAAACCAGTCTTATGTGACACGTAACCACAACCTAACCTGAGCCCTAATCCTGAATTAAACCTGCAAAATTCTGAAACATGTTTATGTTGTTCAGTTACTTTATTCATGTGGTGATATAGAATATTGTCTATATTGTCTAATATTGTTGTACTTGGTATGCATGGTCTGACAATTAGAGACGAGGTGAACAAACCAAACGTTTGTTATTATCTAATCTGCGTATATGGAGGCGACGCCAAAAGCGAGCACACCTGAAATGTGAGTGGTAATTCGTTATTGCACAGAAAATGTGAGCGCACTCAACTACAGTAAGACACTTGGGCAAAACATTACATTTGGGGTTTTGTTTAAAACTGATATGAATGATTGATTTTGCTGTCACCACATTCCCCTCAGCAATCAACTTGCTGAGCACCACGTCGTCACTATCAACAGGGATGATGGCCATCGTCTGTAGACTGTATGAAACTGGAACTGTGTCCTGAAGATCAGTGCAAGCTGCATTTAAACTGGTGTAATGGGTAGTTTGATGTCTACAAGTGCGTTGTTGTGTGCTCATGCTCTCACTTGTTGCGGCAGTAGAGAGCCACGCACAGGGTCCCCAGGAGACTGATCGCCATGGCGATGGATGTGATTGACAGCACCTGTCTCTTGTACACCTCTTTGCTCTCTGCAGGGAAACAAAACACAGGAAGGCGTCGGCGTTAGCGACTGAACAACACACACTCGCTCACAAATAAAGTCATAGATCACTTACACATCTGTCAGCATGTGTGTGACAGAGACGGAGGGGAAGGTCAAGATGTGTCTTTTTGTGAGTGTGTGTAAATGTGTGTCGAGATCTCACAGTCAACGTTCACAGAGTCAGAGTCAATCGTAAATTAAGGCTATACAGAAATCTCACCATAACACATAATTAAACACGGATTTGAGGTTTGTACCCACTTTTAATCTCTAATATGCCTATTGTTGTTTGCGGCGCCCAAGCAGCCATTTCAAATCATCAAACAACCAGTTGCAGTGCAACGGCTCTCTGGGGCTTCTTTATCTGCCTTGCAGATTCTTTCCTGTACGAGTGTAATTACTTTCATAATAAATAAACAAAATAAAACTGAAGTAAAATAACAACTCAAAACCCATTTACAATCCTCAAACACCCATTTACAATTCTCCAGCAACACCTGCTATTCTTAGTTACCACGCAGCCTTTCCAGGTCATTTTATTAGCTCCACCACGACGAGTAGCGGTCCAATAGACGCCGACTGCTTTTGAAATGGATGCCACATGTAATGGAGCTTGAATACATGGAGACAAGAAGAGTTATGGCACAGACGGACGCCATTAGTGGAGAAAAATGGAAGCTGTCTTGTTTGCTACTAACAAGTAAATCATAGTTGCCTTCAGATATATTAATAGGCCATCAATCAGGTTTTATTTAGCGTGGCTCAGACCTTGGAAAAGCATGAAGACGACACAATGCGTTGGAATTTTACATTGAAGTGATTGAGACAAATTTTTACTGCGGATGGGTTTGAATGGCCACTTTAGTACAAAAAAGATAAAGTTCTTTACAGCTGCTCCCTCAGTGCCGGCGAGCTGCAGCATACAATCACAACCTTCTTAGCTGCAGAGCAACACAGCTGCAGCCACCGTCGTCACCGTCTTGCTCAAGGGCATGCTGACAGCAGCCAATGAGGGAGAGCGTTACTAATTTACAACCGCAACAAGATTTTCAAGCCTGCCTGGGAATTCAAACCAGGAGTCTCTCAGTACAGGCTTACTGCCGAAGCCTTTCAGCTGCTGATGCCCACACCAACCAATCATACATGTGGCATCTCATACATAATCCTAGAAATAACGTCATAACTGATCTTTTCTATTTCACTCCCTCCTTCTATGCCTAAGTTATGTTTGGGGCCAGGGTTGTTTTGATGCCGCTAATCAGCCTGAGTCATCACATTGGCTCATTGGCTGTAATTAAATCATTAGAGGGAGCTGGGATGCTGCCCTGCGGGAGCACGCCGAGGCTGGTTGCAGGGAAGGCAAAGAGACAGACAGGCAGCGTGGGAGAGAGAGACAGAAGAGCGAGGGATGGGGAAATCTAAATAAGAGACATGAGGAGGGACTAGATAAGTGCTGATTTATTTTAACGTATATTCTGGGTGATGGCTGATACTGAGTACCGATCTGAAGACGCCCTTCTCACGCTGTTGTCATTTAAAAAAAGAAACAAAATGGCTGATGAAGATCTTAGATTGAAAAGTAGGTCCATTTACATATTTTCTGCTGACATCATGCAGGAGTCCTCACATTTCACTCTAATTACTCAGCCAATCAGCATCCGTATACGTCGCCGAAAAACAGTGATCACTCCTTAAATATTGTACTTCCATAAAGTCAAAATGGAAGCAGAAGAGGCCAAGACATCTTAAATTTGAATTTCCCACAATGCATCATTTCATTAGACCCTTCCTGCCTGATTAATATCTACATTTTTCAGTTTTTTTCAAACCCCAAACCGAGATAACCCTAACCCACCAGGGATAATTTCTCAGCCCTTCCCAGAGCCAGATGATCCACAATTTCGTCCTCCAAGTTGATGCGTTGACGCAGGAAAAATGGGCAAGCGGAAGGATGCGAGCGACTTTGACAAGGAACCAAACTGTGATGGCTGGACGACTGGGTCAGGTAGGTATTTTAACCCAACCCACAATCTTTCCGTAAGTCTAAAGAAATCGCTTTTTGTGCCTTAACTTTAACCGTAGTGTGTCAGATCAGAAAATGGTTTTAGAAAGGGTTGGAGGGGAGGGGTAGACATAGGAAGTTTTCATCCACATGTTTTTGGGAGAAATGTTCATTTGGGCCAGGAAAGGAAAAGAAAACACTTGACAAAAGTGTTTTAATGGTTGGCCGAGGTGTAAAATATGCTACGTTGACACTGTGAGCAAAAGGTGACGGAAACAGATTTTTGAAAAAACTCTTTTGTGTTAAGTCCACGTGCACACAAACAGAAGTCGCCACACTAGAGTTGAGGGTGGAAAAAGTTGGGTATGTCACACACAGTCAGACTTACATGTTGTATATTCATGCAGCATGCTTGGTCTGAGGCCGATCATAAATATTTTGCCACGGTCAAGCACCTCGACCTCCCTCCTTCCCTCCCACGTCCTTGTTGGCACACACCTACTGTATGCACAAACACACTCTCTTGATGTGAATTAATCATACGAGGGAGGGGAAGCATGTCTGTGGGGGCACTGAGGTCACATCCTCTATTTATTTCCACTTCAAACTTCCAGTTCTGCCCACCACAGAGCCCTGCTCGTCGCTTATTTACAGCAACATTATAGAAAAATACGATTAATATTTTACACCAAAGTTGGCAGCGGCGGTGTTGTTGCCGTGACCTTTTGTACATACAGTATGTAACCATATACATTCAGAATGTGTCTACGGCAGCCAGGTCTCCATACAGCTGAGAAGGCTAGAAAGAGAGAAATCAATAAGAGATGGAGTAAGTGGGGACATACACTTACCGTATATATACAATAAAGATTAAACCATTTAGCCTTTATTGTCTTTATTGTGCCATTTGTGCTTGATGTACTAGGCTACCCAACACATTAAAATAGTACTTGCTTAAAATGAAGCGCTGATACAACAACTTGAATCTGTCCAATCTGTACATCACTGCGACAAAAAGCCCCTTTTCTGACAAGAGCTATGTCAAACTGTGTTAGAAGGGTCAGTTCAACCACACGTCAAGTCAAGAAGCATCTTGCAGATATTTTTCAGATGTTAAAATATCTGTCTGCTGGATTTCTGCCACCACCTCAATTGGAAGTTAAACGAAGAGATCCGAAAAACAACATGCAGGTTGTTCAGGATAATCACCACTTTCTGCTGAAGGTTGACAGTAACTGTAGCTGTGTGGCAGTAGAGCCCTCTGAGACAGATGTCTCCTAAACCTCTAACTAGAACGAGAAAGAGAGAGCACATCACCCCAGTTTTAGCGAAGCTGCACTGGTGTCTTCCCGGTGTCTTCTAGGATGGATTTTAAAGTTCTTCCACTTGTTTACAAGGCTCTTAATGGTTCGGGAGCATCTTTCATTATTGAATCTATGCCGTTTTAGAATCCTTCCTTAAACTCACACAAGAATAAGAACATTGGCAGCTCGGCCTGTTTTGACTATGGAACTCCCTATAAGGCTACAGTAAGATGCAAACTCTGAACACTTTTAATTGACAATTGAAAACGTATCTGTTCAGCTTTGCTTTTAACTAATTGTGACTCTTCCCCTGTCTGGTTTGATCTGTTTTTATGTTTGACATATTGAATTACTGTTGTTTGCTCTTGACAGTTTATTGGTCGTATGCCTTCTTTGTTTTGGTGCTCTCTTTCAAAAACGTAATTGTTCCTGACATACACGCTTTTGCTATTTGCTGTTTCTCGTCTTTGTTCCAACCTGTTTGCTGGGTTTTATTATGCATTTTTAAAATTTTCTTTACTCCCTTCTTTCTCAACTCTTGTAAAGCACTTTGAGCTACACCTCCTGTATGAAAGGTGCTAAAAAATAAAGTTAATCATTATTAAACGTTCTACATCTCAAAAAACCTATGTTTTAGAAAGAGGTTGTACAGTCACCTATTACTATAAATCACCAGAAAAAATACAAACATACACTTGCGAACAACGACAGCACAGTGAAATAGTTGGTGACAGCACAGACACAGAGATCAACAGAGGTGACTAAAGTCTGGCGGCAGGCTGAGGTGGCGTTCTGACTCCGAGCCCTGGTGCGAGGGCCTAAGACTGCATGGCTCATGACATGCAAACAGAAACACAGAACACGGACATGCACTTGGCCGTGCTCCAGCGTGATCAGATTTGTCTGAATCAGAGTTTCTTTTATTCTCAACCCCTCATGTTTGGGCTCACGCTCAGAAATCGTGTGCAGCAACAAATGATTTTTCACATTACACCCAGGCAGCATTAGGATATGTGATATCTTACCCTCGTTTGAATCTCACACAGTGCCAGGTTTGTGAGTCATTCAAGGATATTTAACTAATATTTTGGACATATGGACGAGTCAGGCTGCTGGCAGCCGCCGACACTGTCAAGGTCTGTTGCAGATATTAGGTTAAGGTTTATTGAATTGTGTTGCATTTGTACAATTATGAATTAAACCGGGGGCCTCTAGTTTGAGGGCAGTAAAGTTTAATGTTTAGTGGCGGCACATTGGAATTGGTTCAAGGTTGACATAGTGGCAGAATTCAGATGAGTCATGGTAAAGGTCAGTTTTGGCCAACTGCTACACAAAATAAATAAATAAATAAAATCACAGATGCATATAAACTACTGATAGTTACAAGATTAATCACAGCTAAGCATACTGTTTGAATCAATAAGGTTGTCAAGTTGTGTTAAGATACACGGCCTCCAGACAGATCAACTATCATCATCGAGTATTTTTTCGTTTTACGTGCCGTTAACTCGTTACACCCGCGGCGTGTAAAGGCTTTAAGGATGGCTGCATTCGGCTGTCGTGGGCAGCAATGTTAACAAATTGCACATTGTCAGCAGTTACTGTTTAGCATCTGAATGCAACATTATAGGCCAAGCTGTGCCAAAGCTGGACTGCATGCCCAGACTGGGCTTTGGGTGAACCAGTGTGGGGTCCGATAGCAGCCCTGCTCTGTCTGATCATACGTCCCTGTCTGTGCCAAGAGCAGCTGTGATTGACAGGGATGGATGAAAGACATAACAAGTGCGAGGAGCGATCTGAGGACGCAGACAGAGAGGGATGGGATTTTCCTGCGATTGATTCACAGCGCTGAGCGTTGGGGTTTTCATGTGCCGCGCAGACTGCTGATGGGGGATAAAACCCTTTATTTATGCAGGCCTGCCGTGCTAGAGTAAGCATGCTCTCTTGGCTAGTCACGGCCCTTTATTCCATTACTTGGATGGCTTTATTAGCACATTTACATAGTGAATATATTTAGGTGTCTGGAGCTATTGTTTCAGCTGGTAATTTTCTTATGTTCAACGGTATCTTTCTTTTCTTCTGCTTACATATTCTCTCTTGCTCCATGGTCTGGAAGAGGATCCTTCTGAGAATACTGTAACTTGTCATATGTTGGTATTCTCCAGCAGTCACAGTGCTGCTGCTCGGCTTCTCACTGACACCAAAAAGACAGACATCAGCCCTGCGCTGACTTATCTTTACTAGCTTCCAGTGTGGAATCGAAGTGAATTTAAAATACAGTTTGTTTGAAAGCCACTTCTAACGCCTGAGACCTCATGAACCCTTGAATCTCCTCGAGGTTTCTGGTCATGTGAGGTAATCTGAACTAAAGCTGTTGGTTGTTCTGTGGTGGAGGCTGAAACTCCAGGGGTACCAAGGCTTTGCTGTTGTGGCCACTGGACCTTTGCAACCAATCTGTGCTTTCTGTTATGCTTCATAAATAATGCAAATGTGTACTCAAAAATGGGGACAATTCTCCGGTGATGGTGAAGCTGTGGCTGCGGCTGCTGTTCCTGCTATAGCTTTAGATAAGATAAACCTTCATTAGTCCCTCAGTGGGGAAATTGTAAAGCTAGCTTTACAAAAGTGAAGGCCCAATTATGCCAAGAATATTTTTGCACTCTCCAACCAAGTGAAAATTATGAGGTGCATCACTCTGATTTGATCAAAACCTGTAAGAAAAAGTGTTGAAAACTCACCAAAATTGGTGTACAATATCTCTAGACCTGGTAGAGAATGAACTCTACTATCGTACACCTGTTTTTCTACACTGTGTGCACACAAAGTAATGCATTTTACGTCGATCAGCCATAACATCCAGACAGCATGGCACCCCTGAGCTGCAGTGCAGAGATGCTCTGACCCAGTCGTCCAGACATCACAGTTTGGTTCCTTGTCA
>JAVQJF010116828.1:0-62830 GCA_036023855.1 Gadopsis marmoratus
CAAACTATAACCTATAATTGTCTTGAGTAAAGTGAACTTTGTGCGTGCGTTCGTGCGCAAAACACCTAAGCTGGGATTTTTGGGACTTTTTGTGGTTTTGTAGACGTTATAATGACAAAACGGACACAGAAATCTAAATATACACTTCAGGAGCCCCCCACCAACTCACCAGAGTGGATCTGACCAGCCAAGATGCAGAGAACAGGAGGGGGAGAGTAAGGCCTTCACAAGGTACAGAGGTGTGAATTGAAGCTGTGAAATGCTTCTGTGATGTGTTTTTGTGTGTTTTCCCTACAATTGATTGTTACAAAGAATGGCACACTGCTAATAACATGTAAAATGTCATGTAAAAGGTCATGTACAAGGTCATGCAAATAGTTTGCAGTGTTATTGTTAGAATGTTATTTTGTAAATAGTTTCCTGCCTTTGCTTTATACCTTTGTACCTGCCTCTGTTTTGACTCTTATATACACAACCAAGGGTCCTTTTGGAGTCGCCACCTGTCCAGTAATGGAAGCGCCTATACATACACTCATTTTCAAGATTCATTTTGTGTGGTATTCTCATAACATTTGAACTGGGAGTAGGTAAGGCTTCAAGCTAAAGTCTAATTGTGTTTTCCAGTTCATAAGTCCCACCTGTAGTCACCTGCAGATATATATTTAGAAGTAAATATTCAGGCGGAAGTAGAAACCTTTTATTTCAGTGTGTTCAAACGTATGTCACTCAGTTCCATTAGCACTTGAGAGTGATTCTGACTGTTGGGGAAAAATATTCAGAGTGTTACCTTTCAAAAGACAAGGTCATGCATGTACTCCAAATGGTTCAAGAACACCTTTCAATTTACTTTGGGTATGCCTTGGATAGGCGTTTTAGTCATTTTAAGGCAGATTTTGCAGGAACTGGAGGAGGGCAGCTAAGTGGTGAATGAATGTATAATACATGATGGGGAGAGGCCTGTTTTAATGTTAGAGAGCCTCAAGTGAGAGATGTTGCTCATTTATTAAGAGCTGCTGGCTTCTCTCCTCACCTGCAAAGAATCCATTCAGGCTCATTATTGTTTTTTTTTGTTTTTTTACCGTTATGTTTAAGTTGTGCAAACAGGCCTTCATCACTTCCTCGTTCAGTCATTCACTTGCCCCTATATTATAGATACTCAGTAGTTTACTCTATAGTTAGCAGTGAATTGAGAATTTGCACACTCACTGACAGGTGTAGTGTTGCTCGACTGTTATTTTCACATTTATTAAATGTGACTTGCATTGCATTGTGGGATTGTTTACAGAAAGTAGGGTGCTTGCCATTATTTTTAATGCTTCTTTCATAATTTACATAACCTGCTAATCTGACTGAATCTCCATTTTGTTCATTCCATTACTGTTTACCTAACCCTTATTATGGTTATGGTATAACTTAACAAAATTGGAGGCGCTTTTTGAGTCATCTATCTGTTAGTCGCAGCGTTATTTGAGGCCGATACTGACATTTTAGAGTAAAAATATTAATAATCACCAAATAATCTTAAATTGATTTTAGCACGGATCTCTGAAATGTGCTTCTCAAAGAGTTTTGTCAAAAATGTGTACAGAATATTTTAAGATGAAATAATGAATTACTTTTGTCAGCTGCATTTTTGTTTACATGTCTGTCAACATATATGACATAGATTTTTTAAGCTCTTTGTGTGTGTCTCAGAAAGGTGACACGTGTTTAGAAACAACTGATCACGTTATCTCTCTGTGTCTCCACAGGGTCACAATATCTTCTCCAACCTGTCGTCCACAGAGTACAGTGACCTCATGCAGCTGCTCAAACAGTCGATTCTGGCCACAGACCTCACACTTTACTTTGAGTATGTTCTGCTAAACACCACGCTGCTTATTAAACTGTTAAATCGCCACAGAGCTTGGCTGACTCCAGGGTACCAAATCATTTACAATGAAGCATGCAGAGTCTGCCTCTGTAGCTGCCTCTGTAGCTTATTTTAGGTAACAACGCCCCCTTGTGGATTGTATGTCATTTACACCTTTGTAAACAGATGTCTTGTTTCCCTGCAGGAACAGAAACACTTTCTTTGAGCTGGTCAGCAAAGGGGAGTACAACTGGAACGTGAAGGCTCACAGAGACATGTGCAGGTAATACCCGGCACGCAGGAAACATGGCGTCTTTGATGAAGTCTCAAATACTAAATCTGTCTGATTCCTGTCAGATCCATGATGATGACAGCGTGTGATCTTGGTGCCGTCACTAAACCTTGGGAAATATCACGCAAGGTGAGAGATACGGGTGAACTCTCTGAGTGTATTCTAAACCATTCATCTAGAGTTGGAACAGTTCATAATTGGTCAACAGAAAAATAATCAGCAGTTTGTTTGATGATCATTTAATTGTTCAAGTTAACATTCCCTAATTCCAGCATCTATATTGTAGCAATTTGCTGCTTTTCTTTGTTGTAATCTGAATATCTTCAGGTATTTTCCACACGACCACACGATTAGAATACTTTGAGAAAACAACTGGCAGATTAATCGCTAATGAAACTAATGGTTAGTTGCAGCTCTACTTTCATCTTTTCTCTCTTTGCAGGTAGCAGAGTTGGTGACCAGCGAGTTCTTCGAGCAGGGTGACAGAGAGAGATCCGAGCTGAAGCTCACGCCCTCTGTGAGTACATGGCCTCCACAAGCTGATGATGCTGAAGATACATTCTCTCCACAGTTTCCAAACCATACGCACCGTGTAGGAAACACGAGAGCTCGCATCTCTTAGGCCAAGCTTGGGAGAAGTGAAACGTCGGCCCGACAGCTCCATTGCCTTGCTGCTGTGCCGAGAGCAAACTGTGGACCGTGTAACAATCATCCTTAAAGCAAAAACTCCTCCTACATGGGCTTCAAGGAGGACAACACTGACCTTTCCTGTTCATTCAGCTGTGAACACACGAGGCATTCTGGTGTATTGGAGCTCTACTAGCCATGACTTGCTTGCTGAAAGCCTAGATAATATATGGTCTTTGTACAGATGTAAAAACGGCATAATAACTATAGCAACTATAACAACAACTTTGGTCCTAATGAAGATGTTGTCTTAATTCACACTGCATTCACACTGTCCTCAAAGCCACAGCACCACAACAGAGGAGCGCTGTGTGTTTGATTGAGGAGCTTTGAAGGCTGAACTGTGTTGCAAGTTCTTAAAGGGGAAAAGCCAGAAGCTTCCTGTGTGCAATTAATGGCTGTTGACTAATCGAGCCAGGCCACATTGCCTCCCCTCTGAAATAACTAATGCAGTAGCCTCAGGTCTGCTGCTTGTGTCAAACCTTCACTGCTCTGTGTGTGTGGGTGTTGGAAATTAAATATTAACTTCCAAGTCCAGCAACTATCTCCGAAGCAGGGCCTCAGTTGAGCCTCTTAGGCTCAGGCTGCAGAGGAACGAGGTGGAATTGAAAACGTACGTGAAATAAACTCAGTCGCATTGAGAGCGAGGGAGAGGGAGAATTATTTTTAACCAAAGCAGTAACCAGCAGCAGCACTTTAGGGACCGTGATCCTGCCTTATAGTAAGCAGAATCAAATGTATCCTTGTATGTGTGAATGAACTCTGAACATTTGTGTTTCAGGCCATCTTTGATCGAAACAGGAAGGATGAGTTGCCAGGGCTTCAGCTGGAGTGGATTGATGGAATTTGTGCGCCACTGTACGAGGTAACGCTCCGGGCCTCGCCGCTCTCTGGCCTTCATTGTGTCGCTCTTGTCACACATCCGCCTCTGACATCAGTAGTCGCTGACGCCAGCAATGAAACTGTCACTGACAACTGTTCACCTTTCTTTGCAGCCACAGATCTCCCCCCTCCCCCATGTCTATTGAAAGCTCTGAAACAACTTCAAGGTTGTATCCTGTTCTTTTGAGAATAACAGAATGAGTGTGCACTTTCTGACTGCGAGGAAGCTCCGAGGCAGTGGAGTGTGAGAATAGAGCTGCAATGTTAGCTGGGTTAAATCCCCTCAGTAGGACAGTGTGCTTTGGGCTTTACTGCGCAGTAATGAAATAAGCAAGGGACTGACTCTTGACATTTTGGCTAAAACACACACACACACACACAGACAGAGAGGCTGGTTTTATTGTAGGATGAGCAAATGTTAGGGTCAGAGTTAGAGATAGTGGTTGTCTTTCAGGGAATTAATGGAAATCTATACAGCGTCCTCGTCAGTATACTGATGTGCGGCGTGCGTTTCTGAATGACGTCAAGAGAGACTCACCTGCCCCCCCCCCCCCTACTGCTGTGTGGGAGAAAGACGCAGGCTGACTTACTGAGGAGATCAGGTCTGTTAAGATGAGGCGTGCTGGAGGTAATCTCATGAAAGCAAACAAATCAGACGGATGAGAGTTGTGAAAAGAATCAAGGACAGAATAGTTCTTACAGCACTGAATGATTTTCTGCTGCTTTTGTGCTGTTAAACCGCAAACCTTCCTTTTTACCATCATATTAAACCCATTACTCTTAGTCAGCGTGAGTAGAAAACAAACAATTGATCATCTTCACATCTATTGAATTATCCCAGGATCAGTGTCAAAAGTTAGAGCAGACCAACCTTTGCCGGGCTCTGGTTTCACCATTGTTACTGTCTTTGTAGTGAAGATGAAAAAGCATCAAAGCTGCATGTGTTGTCTGCGAGTGTGTGTGTGTGTGTGTGTGTGGGGGGTTGTCTCCACACTGTGCCTCATGTAAAGGCTGATGTTTGGAGAATGCAGATACGGAGCTTGCGATCATGCTGCTGCCAATTAAATTTGCAAGGGGAGAACAGAGGAAGTTCAGAGGCGGCAGGGTTTATGATCGTGGGCGGAGGGGATCTCGTTCTTGATCTCGCTGATCTCCTTCTCCTGTGGTGGCTCGCTACTTTGTGGAATATTAATCCCCCATTATATAACCTTCCATCTTTCTAACCCACCATATGACAGTCTCTCTTCTTCTTCTTCTTCTGAGTCTACCTCAGTGGAATAATAATGACAATGTCCTACAGTGGATATATGCTGCAGAGAAAGAGGAAAATTATTCTCTTCTTTTAACCCACAGATGAGACAAATGCATAAAGATTAAGACAGCAGTGCACTGGGGATTTTGTAGTTGTTGAAAATCACAGCTTGTATGTAGGCCGCATGCCATCACACTGTGATGATGGTTTCAAAGACACTCTTATTTAGTGCATTACACTTATTTTCATTATCAGTTAACCGGCAGAGGTTTTTGGTTCGTAGAACTTTATCTGACCTGAAAATGGCTTAATTGATTCCCTTTTACAGGATCTTTCTGGCCACAAAACACAGAGGTTAACAAACACGGACTTCCATTGAATTAGATATCACTATCATTTGATCTTATTGGACAGTTAAATGACATCCTTTGTGTCTGATTTTCTCCTAAGATAAAAAAGAAGATTACATATAAAGTGTGCAAAAAAATAACAAGAATAAATAGGCTACACCATAACAAATGTCAGAGAATAGTGATAAATGCTAATTTCCTGAAGCCAAAGTTGATGCTTTCAAATACCTTGTTTTGTCCGACCAATCCAAAACCCCAAAGTTTCCATTTCTAATCACAGAAAACTAAAAATCAGTAAATGATCCCATTTGAGCTCCCATGTTCGGCTTAAATGACTTCAATGATTATTTGATCATCAAAATAGCCGCTGATTCATTTTCTGTTGATTCAGTTAATCAACTTATTGTGTCAGCTCCACATCACCATACAGTACACATACATATGAAACCAAAACCAATAAAATAATAACTGAGTAACTGAAGCAGTCCGACTCCATAAACAGGCATCGACTTGAACTCAAATCACGGAAATGAAAATCCACATTGTGCTCCAATGTTGCCTCACATCACAGCTTCATAATTAGCAGCACTCATATTCCAGCAATTACAATTTTATGATTTTTTGAGTCACACGCAGCTTTTAAAAACACCTTTCAGGACATAATATGAATCCCTAATGAACAAAAGTGGGCAGACGGCTGTTTTTCTTTTAAACAAAGAAAATAGTCTTGATGTCTGGCCATCATAGAGCTTTTTTTTCCAGTTGACCACCCACACAAGTGTTTTAATTGTTTATATGAATTAGTGAATACACCCTCTGAATATAAATGCATCTCAAATCGCCCGGCTGCATTTAAAGTTCAGTGTAATTAGTTGTGTTTTCCCCAAGTGTACAGGCAGATTTGACTTCCCCTTCACACATAAAATACACACGTGTACGTGTACTTACTTATCTCCCTATTTTCTTCATTCATTTTTACAATGGCAGCCCATTCGACTCCTATATATGTGTAAAAATATGCATTCATTGTTTTGTATGTGGGACCCATGCCCACGTTATATTTCCATATGAAACAGGGTTATGGAAACTAATTACTAATTACAGACTTTCCTGGAAATCCAATAGACACAGTAGACAATGTTAGGAGAACAGAGGGAACAAAATCCCCCCCGTCTCTCAGGTAATTTATTAAAATGGTGGATGACAGCTTTGACTACACTGCCACTTACAGTTAAACACAGAAAAATGACAAAGGCAAATTATCTTAGACATACATGTGCTTCTAATCTTTAAAGAGCAGCCATTTCACTGCCTTAAACTATCAAGCTACTGTATGTTGCTGTAATTGTAGCAGGGTGTGCTCTCTATTGTTTCATTTGTTTTGCCCATTTAGTGCATTTGATGAATCATGCGCTGCTTTTCCAGCCCCAGTCTGCGCCTCTCATGTATTATCATTGCATTCTAGCCACAGAGCAAAGCACCCGATTTTCATACAAATAAATCCCCGTCGATTGTTTAACAGAACTCATTGGTGTTAAGGTATTTCCAGAATCCGCAAAAATCTCCCTGTTCATCTGGATGAAAACAATGTTCTGTTGCACTATAAGAAAGATTTTTAATCTAATTCTAATCCAGGTAGCTGGACATGATGCATGCAAAACACAGGTCAAATATTAACACAGTATATTGATTGAAAATATAAAATATTGGGATTAAAGATCAATATATACCACTATAACTGATAATAAAATGTTTCATTTTTTCTCACGTTGTTGAATCGATTGCAATTGAGGAGAGATGTCATTTCTAGCTGCCATCTTTGTTCAGATTTGGAAAAAGAGCGCAACTTGAAAAACAGGTTAAAAATCTTTGTTATCGTGCAGCGGTGTTTGGAAAAATTCTGGACATACAGTGGTATGTCTGCCTATTGGTCCAACACTTTGAACAAGTTTTAGGTGGATTGCCGTGAAATTTTGCACAGATAATTGTCATGCTCCAAGGAAGAATCATACGGACTTTAGTGACCCTTTAACGTTTCATCTAATGCAATCCTCACGTCAGAATTTTATTTGGGAGTGCTGTGATAGCTGAATGGTTACAGCGTGCATCGCATGGCCGCAACAGTCCCCGGTTCGATTCCAGCCAGTGACCTTTGTTACATGTCATACCCCCCTCTCTCTCCATTTCCTGTCTGTCTCTTCAGCCTGTCACTAACCAAAAAAAAAACAGGAATTTGTCCAAAACTTTGGTTTATGCGCACATATCTGCAAGACTAATAACATTCATCAGCCTCAGCTCTACATTGTCTGTAGTACTAATTAGCATATGTTAGCATGCTAACGTGCGAAACTAAGATGATTAACATGGTAAACATTATACCTGCTAAGCATCAGCATGTTAGCATTGTCACTGTGAGCATGTTAGCATGCTGATTAGCACTTAGGCCCCAGTGGCACAAACTGGGGCCTCTGCTTTTCATGCTGATGGTGTGTTCTGTTTTTATATGCTGTGTATTTTTCCATTCTCAATCTTCGTCCCCCTTCCGCTTTCTCTCTCTCTCTAGACTCTGGTCAAGCTGAATCCCAAACTTCAGCCGATGCTTGACATGATCAAAGCTAACAGGGCCAAATGGGAGGAACTGAACAGGAAGAGACAGCGTGGCCAGAGTGTTTCTCCACCGGCGAGCCCCTGTAGCAGCGACAGCACAGCAACAAGTGGCTGCACTGTGGCCAAAACAGGCAACGCACCCTGCTGTAGCGGCGATGCTGATGGCAAACCATCTAAACCTGTTAGTTAGCTTCCGATACCACCTCCGAGCTGATCTCTTAGACTTATTCCGTCTTAAATGCAGCCTGCAACAGAGGCAGTGCAGTGCATGCAGAGGTTCTTGGGCTCTGCTCCTCTTCGCTTTTGCTACTAGAGATGAGCTTTAGACTTGAGTGCGGCGCAATCATAGAGGTTTTTCTGCTCACTTCAGTCTTCCTGTGCTGAAGACTCACAGAGCTGTTTGGCAAGCTTGTCGGAGCAGCTACAAACCAGCTGATGACACCATGTCAGAAAGGAAACTCAAACCACTGTGTCAACGTGTCAACCAGTGAACTAACACTAACTATTCTGGGCATTGCACAGAGTTTCAGCACAACAAGGCATGGAGATTATTGGAGAGGATTGATTGTTTGTCTCTGCTGTGGGTTCGTTTTGCTTTCCGTACCTCCTCGTTGCTCGCATTTTGGGTAACAGAGATATTTTTTGTAAATCTGCGCAAAGGTTATTTATAAGTGCTGTTTAAAAATCTGTAAGCTCTGGATTGATATGTGGCTGTAGAGTTTCTGAAGGATAAAGGGGTGCAGGAACAGCAGGACCTGTGACAGCGCTTGCAATGCAAATTGAGTGCTGCACTCCCTCCCTTCCTGTGCCTTGTTTTAAGATCCTAATGGAAAAATGCATGGCCTCCTCACCGAGATTCTTAGGTAGTATGGAAACCCATGTTGAACCATGACATATTTTTGCCATGATTTGTAAAACCAATGATTGCAGTTGTGTCTTGACCCCATGTTAGCCACAAAGCATCAACATTATATGCATATAGAAATCTATTTTGGCCAATTTTATAAATGCAGGGTCTCAAACACACACAATGTGCCTTGATGATGTTCTGATATCACATTAATTTCTGCAGAAAAAGTCCTTTCATCTACTGACTTATCACTGACAGCTGAAACACAAAGCAAAGTGATGTTACATTTAATATAAACTCCTCACTAATCTACATTTAAAAGAATAGTTTGAGATTTTAAGTAATACACTTACACTTACTTGCTTTCTGGCGGAGAGTTGGTTGAGAGAATACCGCTCTCATATTTGTCTCTTAAATATAAAGCTAAATCCAACTGACTGTTAATTTACCGTAGTTTAGCACAACTGGAAACAGGTAGCCTGAGTCTGTCCAAAGGTAATAAAATCCACCTACTAGTACCTCTAAGGCTCTTCAATTAAAACTGTATATTTTGTTTGTTTCATCTGAGGTGTGCCGACTGTTTCTTGGCCAAGTAACTTTCTGCAGTCTCCGCTAGTTGCCACACAACTGGTCGGAGCTCAGAAATAGTCTGACACATAACCCCCAGTAAAACAGCGAATTGGCGTTTTTACTCTTTAATTTTTGTACAGAATGAACAATTGGGATACATCATGTTAATTTGTGAACTTCAGAGCTGCAGTTAGGTGGATTTGGTTACCTTTGGACAAACTCCGGCTAGATGTTTCCCCGTTTCCACTCTTTATGCTAAGCTAAGCTAACCGTCGGCTGGCTGTAGCGTTATTTAAGGGAAAAATAATAAGACTGGTATTCTCTCATCCACCAGGCAGCAAATAAGCAGCTTTCCTAAATTGTCAGACTTTTGCTTTAACAAATTTGGACCTTTTCTCAAAGCTCACAAATGCTACTTAAACAGCTTTTATAATCTCCAAAAGAAGACTGAGACACTGAAACATGTAGTACTGAAGTGCCCATGTAGTCACAAGGTATTATATTATTATTATTATTTTTTGGGGGATGGGGTATGCCTTATGAATTGTGTTGTAGCTTTGTTAATTGGAGTTTAAAACGTGACTGTGCACATTGTGTGGCATGGATCTGTGTGCTCTACTGTATTTTAGATGAAGAGCTGAATTGAAGTCGACCAGAAAAAATTTGAATTGCATGATTTATGCAGTATTAAATCCAACCACTTGCTAAGGATGTAGCAAACATGTGAGCCAACAAATACCTCGTATTTTGAACTTCATCAGTAAACACATTATCTCATCGGAAATGCATGATTTAAATTCAATTGCATCATGTTACGTGAATTATGAATATCGACGTTCTATTTTTCTATTAGGTCTCCAAATGTGGCCAACTTCTACCTGTCTTTTTTTGCAATGAACGTACTTCTTCTTTCCTCTCCCAGTTTGGATTCTGGATTTATTTACAGCGGGTTAAACTGAAAGAAACCCAAGGCATGAAAAGGCAAAATGTGCAATGTTTCTGTTCAGAGATAAAAAAAAAAAACAAAACAAAACATTTGTATGCGTCTTCTGGTTTATTCTGATACAAAAGTACAATTACACTAAACTCAAGTGCAAATTTGAATTAATGATACTTTATACCTCTACTTCACTATAATTCAGAGGAAAATATCATCCTCCACTGCATTAACTTAACAGATTGATTTTACATATAAAACACGATCTTGTTACCAATTAAACTACCTAAGAATATATAAAATTGTTCAAATTATCTCCACCTCGCCTAACTACAACAGAAAAATGCTTCTTACACTTGACTGCATCAATAATAATCTACTATGTGTGTAATTTTTCTGAATTTTGAGTACTTTTACCTATGATACTTTAAGTACATTTTGCAAATAATAGATACATAATTTTACTTAAGTAACACTTTAAATGCAAAAGGAGCTGAATACCACTGGATTCTGCCCTGCAGTTTATACAGTATTTCTCCCAGTACAGTGCTGACCTCATGTGGACAAATGCATCTTTACACATGAAATATATCTCAATGAAATACTGCAGGTACAGGCACATTTCATTGAGATAAAAGTCATTAATAGAAATTGCACGTCAGGTAAGAAAGCCATTACAAGATACAGGAATTGGCTGCACATATATGAATCTGCAATCAGTATTACACAACTTAGTTGGTGATTGGTCAATAATCATGTTAAAGCCTAAATCCTTCATGTCTTATTCATATCCAATGCATTCATTCACACGGTCCTCCTTATTAACCTATTGTGAGGCGTGCGTTTTAGCTGCAGTGTATTTCATCGCCCAAGGCTGAGTTCTATTGCTGTTGATAGGTGGCGGTGACGTCAGCAAGCAGTGTGTGGGTGGCTGTGTGGGTGAAGATGACTCCCAAATGAGCCTGTGTGTGGGGGGGGGGGGGGGTAATATTTACTGTCAGGAAGAAAAAGGCAGACACTGTTAATCCCCTCTATGCTGGATTACCTTGAGCTCAGTGTGGCGCAGGTAGAGGAAGAGCCAACAAAACCCAGCTCCCGTTGACCCTCCTAGCACCGTCTGACAAAGGCTACTACTGAAGGGCTGCATTGGAAGTGATGTATGAGAGAGGAGGAGGATTTCTGCTCCCAGATCAGTGTTTGCTGAAAGAAAAATCAACAACGTGGGATGTTTTAGTTCAATTTATTGCACAAACAGCATTGACAAAATGTACTTGGATGTTACTATGTTGTTAAGAGAAGTGAAAAAACAAACAAACAAAGGAGGTACATCCATAACTTTCAAAAGCTCTCGCACATTATTTGACACAGAGGTAAAATATCACATTATGGGTCCCTAACAAGTCCTTTTATTTGGGGAAATATTATGGGGGTCCAGGAAAATGTGATGCACAGATCAAAGGAGAAAAAAAATAAAGGCAAGATTCCTCAGCAAATGGCTCTTTACTTTGCTTCAGAATCGATGGCTAAACAGTGACAAATTACAGTACATTACAGTATCTGTTCCAAAAATCTTTACACAGTAGATACACTAACAAGGGGAACTATTTCAGGAGGAAATTCTGGGCAACACTAATTATATGGAGCAGAAATAATTCAATACGGCATTTTGAACATATTGAAACATGATGTAATTGTGTGTTAATAGAAAGTTTCAGCACATGTAACAGTCACAGGTATCTACAGCTCTCAGAAGGGTCATCTTTGCATAATGCAGGTTTAAAAAAAATAGTTTAGCTGTGCATGAAGTGACTACATGTGCATGAAGGTAGTGGGTTACACGTTTACAGTATGTTCGCATTATCTGATGTGTCGAGTCTTTGGTATGACGTGAGCACCGGGATCCAGAGGCCTTAAAATTTGCAAACGCTGTCACACTGAAGCAGGAGGCATGATCGGAAACAACACTATGGCTTTTTTTTACCCCCACTCCACTTTCTCAGTAACAAAGCATGCAAAGTAAACACTTTCAGTACAAAAAAAAACTAAACATGCAAGGAATATCTCTCTTTGTAATCACACCGTACTTCTAGGGGAGAGGGGGAAGGGAAAGTTTTGTTAAAATTTGTTGGGGCAGAGGGAGGCTTTAGTCAAACAAGCGGCACGCGCACGCACACATACAGTCCAGAATAAGTCTCTTATGGCAATAGGTCAGTACAACAAAAAGCATGAGGAAGATGAACTAGAGACACAGAAAACATCATGTCCAAGTTGATTTTGCTTCACATAGGTGCTCATTGTACACCAGCAGTGTGTGTAGTAGGAGACGGGGATGGCAGACAAAGATTTAGAAAGGCACAGAGCTTTAGAAAGCGTATTCATCTTGAACTTACCACTAAAGAAGTGCCCCCCACACACACATAAGAGGAAAGTAAAAACAAAACAGATGAATTAACCATGTTGGCAAGAATATTTAGGAACTGGTTAAACATAAGTAAATGTGAGTAAATCAAGGTTTTGTTGCATCATGTCTGGTTGCATCGTGGCCATAGCTCCGACAACAAGCGGAGGCCATGACAGCAGAAACGAATGAGCTTCACCATGTATGACAATGATTGTTACAGCATATTAAGTCTAATACAATGTAAAAGAAAAGGTTTGGGCGAATCAAGAAATGGCACCAAAATTACACTTTAGATGAAAAAGACAAGATCTCTGTCCATTTTAAATTCACATTTAGTATCTATTAATCCAAAATGCACAAGATGCTTTTAGAAAAAAAGGGTGAGATAAAGACACAGGAGAGGGAAATTAAAGGAGGTTCCTGTTGCCGAAGATGTTATTGGGGTCCACATAGTCCTTGACGGACTTGAGCATCCCCATGCCGACAGTGGAGATGGTCTCCCTCATCCACTCCTTCCGAAGTTTCCCCACTGAATGAGAGAGGAGAGAAAATAAATAAACTCAAGAAAGAGGACTGAGGGGGAGAAATAGAGGAATCGGCACGGCTGATTGCTCAGCAGGCTGCTGGGAGCCAATCAATCTTGTGAGAGTGAGTGAATAAACAGAGGGTGATAAATGCTTTTATTCAGAGAGGAGAAATGTTTTGCATGGCATGATTTATGGAGCTCAGCAGACTATCAAACTCATTAGGCTCTGTGTGTTCCCAGAGGAGGGGCCGGCTGGCGGCTGTAGCGGGCCGTCCCCGGCTCCCTCACTCTTTGAGCCACCCTCCCTCCAGAGTCACTGGAGAGTTTTCTGTGTGCGTTTCTGTCTCATTGTGCACACGAGCGCACTCCTGCAGCTGACCCGCGAGGCTGTTGTGCTTGCTTGTCCTCAATGCTGCTCTGTGCCCTCTGACACTGGCCTGATCACCAACAGGGTGCCAAAGCCAACCGTGGAGCACCACACAATGGTCCTCTGTCAGCAGGGCTTTGGCTTTCAGCCGCTCTTCAGCATCCCTCCTCCTCCACCTCCAAACCCCCAACCTGAGGAGCGAGAGCGGCTGTGGCACGAAGCCTAGTGAGGGTGCCCATTGCTTCACCAGCTGTCCAGTCCGACATACTCCACAGCGTCTGTACCCGACAGGTTCTTAGCGGAGAGTCTGGAGCCAGCGAGAGGTCTGGTGACTGCAGAAGATGGGGAAAACCTCACTGGAGAGCCAAACTCTTGTTAGAGAACTTCAAATAAAATAAAAACTTTGCTGCATAGTTGTTTTAACCAAGTGTGAACACAGCCACGATCTGTGCAATGAGGATCAACTTTTAGCATTCACATTTTCTAGATGCTGAGGATTTAAATGCATCGCTTTTAAAGATTTTTTATGACATTCTGCTTTTATTTGATAGTTTGGGGGCAAGGGGACGTCCAACAAAAATCTGACTGAGCTAAGCAGGGAACTGCCCATGGGCTCCAAGACCCCAAAAGCCCCAGACATGTCTTTTGGTTTTTAGTGAATTAATTAATTGCACATTTGTTAAGATATCTGAACCACTGAGGTACAGTATCAACTAATGTGGACCCTCAAGTATTAACTTATTTTGTGGCCCTGTTATGTTCAATAAAATGACCACAATAGAGGTCCAACGGCAAAAGATTTCCCCCCGGGTCCCCCTAAGAGTCAAACTGAAAATAATTGTCCATTTAAAGCAAAAATGGACAAACTTCTCTGGTTCTCAAATGTGAGGATTTGCTTTTCTCGGTTTTGTATCGTAAGTTCAATATCTTTGGGTTTAAGTTTGGCCTCAATGTTTTTGACATTTTTTAGACTAAAAGGCTAATCCAAAAAATAATTGATTCACTGATAATGAAAATAACTGTTAATGGTTGCAGCTTCAGTTGCCAGCCTGAATCGAACTGGGGATGTTGCAATTACACAGTATGCACCTTTGACCAATAGGTCACAGGAACATCCTTGCAGCGTCTGGAGGTTTGAATGTCTCACAGAGAAAATCAGTTTTAAAAAACAAGTAGTCATTATCAGAAGATTTAATTAAATAAGAAAATACAACTTTAAATGTCAGATCTAAGATCAGATGTTAACTTTTGAAGGTCTCGTCAACTTAAGAAACTCACAATATCTATATTCCAAAACGCAAAAAAATAAATTTGAGAACAGAGCAGATTAGAACAGGTGCTGCTCACTGCGTAAACACTTGAAACCAGCAGTGTAATCACTTGAGATTAGATACCGAGGCCTGAAAATAGGAAAGGTGTATATGATGGGAGTGTTCACACGCCTCTCTTTGCATCACTAGCAGGGGGGCTCCAGTGTTAATAGGCCATGTTGAGAGAGGGGCCCCCCTGACGCATTGGTGCGCCCTGTTATCAGAGTCCAGCCAGGAAACCCAGATGGGGATCAGCCATGAGGCTAGTGAGGCCCATCTCCTGACAAAACAGGGCAGACAGTGAGGTCACCAGGGACTCTGATACCACACGCACCTCCAGATGGTGACAGAGGGACCAATCAGCTGCTACCCAATAACTAAGAAAGTACCCTGCTCTCTACAACCCCCTCCTCTTCAGTCCTTCCCCCTTGTTCCACCTCCATCCCTCCCTCCTCTCAGGAAAAGGAGAGAAAACAGAAGGTGCTGGGACTGCATCATTGCCTCCATCACTGTGATAATTTACACATCTATCTTGTCATATTCTCTCTTTTTTGCTTGCTATTGCAATCAATCTCACCAGGCTTGGACTGTGCAGCTGAGACATGCAAAGAAGTGCAGGTAGTTATTTCAGAAATGACAGATTTCTTTTTTTTTTTTTTTTAAGTGTCATATTTTTCTTGTGTGAAAAAGCGCAAGGCTTGAAAGGCAACAGGGAACTTCACTAAATCAGGTCATATTTCTATCTATTTTCTGTCTGGTTGGCAGAGATTGGAGCTTTCTAGAGTCACAAGGTGAGGTGAAGATGCTGGGCACTCCGGGGTGGCCCTCATAGAGAGAACACTATACAGGCCAGGCTGAGCCTCAACCCCTCGACACGCTGCTCTCACTCCCCCCGGGCCTCTCTGACAAATGGGGGTCAGGACATGAAAGACGGGGTAAGGTAGCGGCCCTGCGCTCCTGTGATATGGCCAAGCCAGAGTATTGGCTGAGAAGCCGCGGTGCAGGGCTGATAGATGGATGACTCTCCTGGTGATGGATGTTCAACAACTCTTCACCGCTGCGACACTGGTGACCTAGTTAAAGAGGACATTTCTCCCAATGTTCTGGCTTTCAGAACCAGCCAATTATCAAAACATATAATGGAGCTTTTGCCTTTAATTAAGTGTGATAAATCGGACTCCATCTGAAGTTAAAATGTCAGTATTTTCGTGGTGGACAGCAGTCAACACATGGTGGTGTTGGCTGAGTATTATGTCCTGCAGGCAAACAGGTACTGCGCTCTACACGCCCAGATTCCCTTACCTACGCCCATGCAGCACAACACTGACCTGCTGTAAATACAGGGCCACAAAAATGTATATTTCCTGTGGTGCCCTCCCACCTCACCATCCTTGACTACATCTGTTTTGTTTGATACACAAAACCCAGTGAAACTAGCTCCATTTGTCAAACGCTGATTGTGGGCAGACAAACCGGCCTGTCTGCGCCCAGATAGCGAGGCCCACTGTTATTAATCACAATTACAGAGTGGGCCTCGCACGCTGGAGCTGCATCAATATCCCCTCCTCTACCCCCCCCGTCACCTCCCCGTGCTGCTCGGGGTGGCTGGGCCACCGTTTGGAGGTCAGTATACAGCCGGCAATAATGGCGGCATCATTTACCCCAGCCCACCGCCTCCATTTTATTAGCAATCTTTTAATTTTGAACCCGTCCCCGCCTTCAGGAAAAATTGTGATTTAATATCGCAGCTGATTCACTGCATACTGTTTTTGACAGGTGTGATGAATAGCCTGAAGTGATGTATGAAAACAGCGAGGCGGATGGCAATATAGATAAGGCAGCCATTTCGGTTAGCCCTGATGGGGCCCAGAGAGTTGTTTCGCCGCCCTCCCCTGCTCACGTTTCATTTGGTCACTGCTGGAATGAACAAATAGCCGAGTCAGAGCCATTTGTCTGAGACGCAGGAACATAGTTTGGACATGTGAAGGAAGCAATGAAAGATCTCCGACCAAATGCACATTTATGGCACGACTGGCTGCCTGCTCGCTAGCATGGAAGAGCACACTGGTGAAGCTCGCCGTGCCATCTTTGCCGCTCAGTGCAACCTCTTCTCATAAATTATAATCTAGGAGAGGATGCAAATATAATGAATTATGTGCAGCTGTTTGGCACATGTTTGCAAAACGGACCCAGTATTTTTTTTTATGAATTTTTCAGGTTGTAGTACCTCCATGGTGATGTGACAAGCTCCCTCCATTGGCAAGGATCTCTTCTCTAGCTGCATGCTGGGAAATACAAAAAATAAAACCACAGTCACTCTCTGGGGTGCTGGAGATTCAACATATCATCACATCAAATGTAATTAGGATCTATGAAAAGACTGGACCATGCATATTGTTGATAAAAGTGAAACTGGTCATACCTCCACTTGTTCAAACACGTGTACTGGATCACTGAGGCCCCTGTAGTTGAAGGCAAAGTAAAAGTAGACACAGGCACCGGCGTCGTATGTCTGAGTCACCCTGTAAGAAATACAGGCAAGAGTCAAGTTTAAACATGCAGAAAAGACTGCTTAATGTTTCCCCTTCAGCTCTGGAAATCTCATTTACATGAATACAAAGAGCACTGTTTTGTCAAGGAACTCCATTTTCATACAATAAGTGCATTTTTCCCTTCGTAATTTGAAGACAAAGTAAAGTGGGAGGTTTGGCTTTCCCTGTTGAACCCCTGACCTTAATTCCATTCATGGTTTCCAGAAAGCGGAGGCAGCGTGAAAGCACTGTCACCTTTAATAACATACCATTATCAGACTATAAATGGCCATCAAATGCTTTTACTGCATCATCGAAGCCACATTTGTACTGCAGGTAACAGGATGACTCAACTGACAGTGACAGAAAATTGATCAGTTTGTTGTTTTACACAGAGCTGTTCATGTGTCTACTCCTAGATAAATGCAGCTTTGATTGTCCAATCAACAACATGTGCAAAAACCGTTTATGCTTTTCCAGTTTGCATGTATGTGCTCTCTCTTGCCTTGTTTCCCTGTGGAGGCGCAGGGTGCAGAGCCCTTGTTCATTTGACATGGCCCATCACCTAGCACGCTGACTGTTCTAGAGGTTAAATGGACAAATCAATCATGTGACAGACTGCAGCCGGGGAAATGAATGGCTGCAGCATAATCAGGCTGAGGCCTAATCTGTCCGCAATCGGCGAGCAGAAGCCTGCTGCTCCTCAACCGGCTCGCCGTCTGTTTGTCAGATTGTCCGTCTGTCTGCCTGTGTGGCTCTTGCTAACTCACCAGGGGTTGAGGGTAGGACTGGGTATGTGACCTCAATACCTTTTTTGATACTGAACAAAATGTTTAGAATTGATGACTGTCGAGTACCAAACGTTGGCAATGAATTCTAAATAGTGTGCTCATTTTTTGAACAGATAGTTTCTGATTTACATCAAAATTTTAGACAACTATTTCTTTTAGGTAACATTTTCTCAGACACTTGTGTTTTGACAACATTTAAAGAAGTCTATATTTTTCTCGTGGTCAACACATCCTACGAAAACACCAAAGCCAACAATGAATTGATCCTTCTAACAAGTAGTGCCTGTGGATTCAACTCCTGATATAACTTATTCCTTTTTGCCATGGAGCTCAATTGTTGCCCACAAATTATTCAAAATACAAAATAGTTTTGGTATTGGTACTGAAACTCAGGGCATTGTGTCTGAACTTGTCTCTAAAGATTTTAAATGGCACCCAGCCCTAATCATGGCCTATTTGCATCAAGACATCAAGACATTTACAAGCATTACCTGCATGTAGATAATGGTGAAAACTGCACTCCTTTGTCTTTACACTCTCGGATGATGCGTGCCTTTACATTCCGGCAAATGTCCAACACCCTGGAAATAAAGACCATGGCAGAATTTAAAAATGATAAAAACAGAATAGCAAAATGACATTCGAGTTTCACAACAAAATCACAGTCTCAACTGTGATATTTGTGTATTTAAAACATAATACTCATATGTATAGGGAACTTACATTAAACTGAATTAATTGCATATGTATTAAAATTCAGAAAAGGGCACAAGGCCAGAAAAGAATAGAATGAGGAGAGACTGACTAACATAATGGCCATTGTGGGAGAGGTTCCCACTTGTGTGGAAATGGCCGCCAGTCCTAAGCATGTGCAGCCGTGTGTGGAGTGAGGAGGATGGGGAGGAGGATGGGTAATGAGCCAGGCACATATGCTCGCCTCAGTGCCTGATCTCTTGGTCTCTCCCGTCAGGCATGTTACACAACACGGAGCTGTGTGTGCTCCTGGTTGTTGATGTTGTGTGTGTGTGTGTGTGTGAAACCATGATGAAACATGTAAAAAAAATCCAGAAGACACCACATGTGGGTGCGAGATGAATATGTGGCTCACATTACATTTCCTCACACAGATAGGTCTCTCCTGGTGCGAGTGTGTGTCAGTAATGTCGTGTTTGTAGACTGAGAAGGCAGCATTTCCGCCAATGCAGAGCCGGTTAATGGGGGGCAGAAGGCAGGCATGAAGGTGAAAGTCAAAGACAGACGCAAAGAGAAATAGAAGAAAGGTGGGGAAAGGAGCAGTAGGAAGAAAGAAGACTCTCTTAGGACCAACTGTGTGGGAGTTGAGTTGAGAAAAATCTTTACAGCTATTTAAATTAAACACAGAAAGGCCTACAGCTCATATCAGTGTATTTACCTGTCCCAAGGCACGGAGGTTTCAAAGGACTCCCCGATCACATAGTAGTCCATCCCTAAGTCCTGCTCAGAAGACGATATTAGCATTAGTGGGATGATAGGTTAACGGTCATTCAGTACATTTACATGCACACAAGAAACCAGGTTTACATGCAGTCTAGCAACCGGGTTACTGTAAAACCCACATGGGATGGTCAGTACAGATTTCTCCACTATTACCAACCTAGTCTTGGAACCGTGGCTTCCTGATTTTAACTGGATTAGTGACAGAAGATGGTGCTTCCTTAGGTTGTGTGTGTGTGTGTATAGTGAGAGCAGTTTTACCTAACAGCGTAAACCTAATTTACACAAAGTGCTATGAAACTGCTATGAAATACTGTATCTTTGCAATGACAGAAATGTGGGGAATAAAGCAATTTTGAACAATTTTCAAAGTTTCTGTTTTCTTCATGAAATTTCAGTTCACAGCTAATCTTATTGCTCAAATTAGTAACTTTGATTGCTTAGACGGTTACATTTTATGTGAGGGGGTAAGTCTTTAAAGCCATAATTTGTGTAGAAAGTGTGCCAGTTGAAGGTTGTTTTTTTGTATTTTTAATTGAATTATTAAAAAGGTGACTAGTTGAAGGTAAGAGTGTGTGCCTGTTTAGCTGTGGAAACTGACGTATTTAGACTTCTAGGAGCTACTTTGTCAGTTTCAGTTTTCGTTGTAATGATCTTTCCTTTCATTCTTAAGCTGCTCTTAACAGCTATAATTTTCCATGTCTGAAGACTTTGTCATGTACATGTGTACATCCCAATTTGAAACCCAATTACCACAGTAAGAATGTCCAAGAAATAGGCTTCCTCTACCTCTATTACAGATAACGTCTTTTTCAAACACATGACATTTAAGAAAACATTACTACAGCAAGCCTGGAGTAACTGGGTTATTTGAGTGCACGTAAACTCCTGGCTTGTTTTTATGTTTCTGTGATGATCATAAAAGGCCTCTGACAGGACTGACCTAAGGCAACTCTCCATTGTCATTTTGACTGCAACCACTGTGTTCGCCTCATGATGTAGATACCCAAGTGTTAGACACCCTGACAACAACAGTGACCAGATCAAATCAGAGACCTCCCGAGGCACATTCTGCAGCCTTTCTGTGCTGCTCACGATCCTATCTGCTGTCAGACTGAGTCCTCCCCGCCCGCCCCACCTGCCCATCAACCCAGGCATAAAAAAAGGCAGAGCAGTGACCCACCCGGAGGTAAGCGATGACGAAGGTCAACATGTAGCCCCTCTGCCCATTGTCCTCTCCAGCTGCCAGACCCCTGGAAGCAGATAACAGGGTTAATATTTAACGGCTCTTTTCTTTTAGCTTTGTTGGTCACACTGCTCCCCTCACAACAGCTGCCTGGGAGCCTGTCAATCCAACAATGTACAGATCAATGAAGCTATGCTCTGTGCATCGCTACAGGTCAGCCACACATCCATCACCTGCAGTGGGTGATCAAATTTTCATCTACTGCCCAAACTAATCAGGCCAAGCTCATTAGAAAAATCACTAAATTGATTTTCACCCTTCTTCCCGTTTCCCGACACGACTAGAAAATATTCCTCACAGAACCGCACCAATCCATCACTGGCACTGGATCTGATGGGCGATCACGATTTATTTGAAATAACACTATAAAGCAGAGGATGCTGCATGTAACTGACAGGTTTCTTATGATTTAATTGCTGGATATTACCAGGGCAGTGCTCCAACTACCTGCTAAATCTAGGCACTGGGCCAAACAGTAACAACAGTAATATATAATCAATAAGCTCTTCCCAGGAAGAAATCACTGACGTCGTCCACTGAGGATCCCTGGTTTGTCCCGTTTAAACGTGTTGTAATGGGCTCTTGGGCACCGACTAGCAGTTGGTATTACATTCAAATGATAGTTGAAATATATCAAGAATATAGTGGACACTATTGCATCAATATTTGTTTTATTTCAGGAGGTCTTTTTATTGTAAAAATGCAGGAACTGTGTTTATGTTTATATGCACAGTATATGCATAAGGCTGACAATTTTCCTTTTCACTGACTTTCTGATAAAAAATGGACAAATTTGGTCAAATGTCATCAACCAGTCACCTGGATATTTCTGTGTCTCTTGCAGCGAGAGGATGCTGACCATATGATTTACAATAAAAGTAAAATTAAGTAAATCATGCTTTGGTTAATAGGAAATGAAGAGAATACAGGAAGAAAAGAGTCCCTTTAAGTGAGTTGGAATAAAACCCAAACACAATGACACAGCTGCAATTCGTATCTTTAAAATCTAATTTTCAAATTTGTGTTGCCTTTTTGAAAAACCTTTTTTTCAATATTCAAAATTTCACATTTTTTCAAATAAAACCAAAAATAATAAACCCACTCCAAGGCTGGGTCCTCTCGCCCTGTGCTGTCCTGAGGGGGGGCATGCTTTACTATCACCACCCACACCACACCTACTCTAACAAAGGCTGGCCTGACAGGAGGATGTCCACATGTGATCCACCAATCCACACTGGGACAAACTACTGAGTAGAAAGCCACGCCTAAAGTGTGTAACTGTGATCCTCCATCATTTTCACTGCTACTACATAATGGGCTGGTTAAATAAAGCGACATCAGGGCCTCAGGCAGCCCCCCCCCATCATGTTCAAAGTCACACCAAACAGTGCTTTGTCATTTCTCTGCTTTACAGTACCTGACCGGGCTCTGCAAGTGATCTTTGTGATGTGCATCGTTCAAAGATAGGGAGACGGAGAGAAAACATCTACTCACCCAAATTTAGCAGCAATGTCATAAACCTGCTTCTCATGCTGCAGGACCTTCTCACGATCTCCCTCAAACAGTAGGGTGGCCACACACAAGCGGTTGGGGTCGAACCCTTTGAACTGGTGATTACAGACATTCATTTTTCATGAAAAACACTCGGGGCAAGCAACTGGTGATGTTCACTTCTAATTATTTTTTTTACCTTGGTGATGTAAAATTTCTTCAACCCATCCACAAAGGATGTGAAAATTGAAGATACTTGAGGTTTCAGGGCATGGCCTGTGAAAATATCAGATAAGAATCAGCGCCATCTATTCACAAAGAAGTGGGTCTGAAAAACAGATCCTTTTTTTTCTCCCCACACATTAGTCATACCCCTGCTTCTGCTTGCATCCTCCAGCGTTCTGAGAGGGCGAACGAGTGAGATTTATTTGGGGTTTCAAACAAAAGGAGGAAAAATAAATGGTAACATTTGAATAACTTTACAACTGGCCAGTGGCTGCGAGCGACAGCGACTATAAATCAGAGGGTTTCCGAAGGGAAGTGGGGTTGACACAGCGATATCCGTCTTCCTCACCCACACTTTTTGATTTATTCCTGATCGGACACACAAAAGCGCCTGTGGACAAGCGAAAATGAGGGGCTGGGGCCAATGGGATGGTTATCAATCACAGCGGGGAAGTCACGGGTGATGTCGCCGAGACTTAACAGTTCATTTATTTCCCCCCATGCTCAAGTCTCTTCATCACTTAGTGTCCTAATTGTTTCCATTCCAAAATTTGATTGCAGGTCTTTAGGTCTCTTGCAACCATCATACTCGTTAATTAAATACTCAACATCCAGAGAGAAAATTACACATACACTGTGCATAATTTCTTTTACATAAAAGCGTTCCAGTCTCCTGTCTGGTTTTTTTTTGCGCATATCAACACACAGCATTCTCATTTTTCATCTTGTGTATCAAGACAGGCAGTGCTAAATTGTACTTGTAGTCCCAATCTGACAAATACCTGTGAATATATCATCTCTCCTTACTCAACAGCCAACATGATTAAAAGTGAGGACAAGCCACTAATAAGCCCAATAAGGTATCATAGAGCCATGAGTTTCAGTTATTAGTGGAAAAAAGCTGGTCGCTTCATCTTCCCTACTTAATGCTAAGAAGTGCCTACTCTGAGAAAAGTGGAAATATAGGAGAGATAATGAGATCCCTGGAGACTGGGGAACTTTACAGGATCTCTGGCAAAGCCAAATGCATTCCACTAGACCTTAAGAAACAACATCATAAAATTTCAATGTAACAGCCTCTTAATTTTGGCCAGGGTCATTTTTCATCTTGCTTCAATTCATTGTCTGTGTGTGCAGCTATACTGCTGCAGAAATGATAATCAATTTAACAATTCAGTGATGTAGAAGAAGGTGAAATCATTGCATGCTGTACCACTGTCATTCATTGTTCTTCTCTCAGAGGTATACAGTGAAATGCCAACCCACATATTGACAAAAAAAAATACAGAATGAGAAATTAATTTCAGCTCAAAATAAATATGATTAGTATCATGATGCTGGTTAAAAGCCTGCCATGTGAACAAAGCTAAAGCTTACATTTGGGCCTAAAACAAAACAAAAAAAACCCTCCCTGAGAATAAAGACCAGGTCAAATAAAATCCTACTTGTACAGTTAAGGGTCACCTGAAAGCACTCAAGGGGACTTAAATGAGAGTGATGTTTGCATACATGAGATAATGACAGCAGTGATGTGTGGTGCCTTAAGCCTAGGCTGGCCTATATTGTAAGTGATCAACCAAAACTTACCAAACTGAAACTGTTCATTATCCATGAGTCGTATAGATGCCGGAGCACACCTCTGAAAAATAAAAGTTGGTCTATATTAGTTTCTTCGAATCACAGTTCCTAACAAATGGCAGAATTACAAGAAATGACGGTACCAAAATAAAGCTTCTGAAAAATATCAGACCAAATTCAATCAATTTTCATTATTTTCACATTCAGTGCAACTGTTGAAGCTTTGGCTTTAAAGCTATGGTTCTCTTGGTAGATATCCAGAATGTACATTTCTATAGACTTCAAGTCATTTCCTGTAGCTTGATGCATCTTGAGCAAAAGTTCCAAGTGGCACTGTTAAATGATGATTTGGTTTGCTTGTTTGTACTGGTATCATCAGTCCATGGATTTTGTTTGTAGCAGCAGAATGGAAAAGGCAGAACTTGAAAAAAGGGTAGACTAAATGCATGAATTTACACATTTAACATCAGGAACAAATTAATTAATAACCAACAAACTTAGAGTAGAAGCCAAAATGAGAGTACCACATGGTTGTCTTTTAGGTTGCTGTGAATACAAACCTTTTGCCGTGTCTAAGCAGCAAAGAGTCTCAACATAAAGATCTGATTCAAGTTTTTACTCTTGGGTTTTTGTTATGCAGGATAGCTCAGCTTGCACTAGTAAGGTTTTGAGAGAGTACAAGTTGGTCTAAAATTACATTTAGCTATTTTTGTTGGCACGTCAGTTTTAAACAAGTGAATAGGTGAAGTGAAGCTCAGAGAGTGCTTATTGTATTACATTCAAAAGGTTTCTGACAGTGTGCCTTATGTTGAGACAGGGAGAGAGAAATCAGAAGTGCAACATGTTTAAGGATACTTTAAAATGTTACCTGTTTGGCAACCTCTCGAAGACAGGCAACCCCCTGCTCAAAATTAGGAAATACCACTGAACCGTATTTCTGATACTCCGGCATGGGACGAATCTTCATCGTCACCTCAGTAACCACACCCAGGGTTCCTGTGGAAAATCAGAGAGAAATTTTGAGTAGAAAAAAAAAAGAAGTAAATCAGTTCCCACAATTTATATGACCTAACCCCCTCTTAGAGTGGAACTTAAAAACCGTTTTACAGAGCTCTGGTACATGTCCCAAGGGTCTTTTGGATGACCTTTGTCTCACATTTCACCTAGTAGATCTGGTTTTCTATCACACACTGGAGGGACACCTAAGATTTATAAACTTAAGAGCACGAGGAAATAAAGCAGGGCTCTATCAAAGGCAGCGCGGCCAGCAGCAGCAGCAACACATGTACAGGTACACTCAAAACCTCAGGCTGACCTTATGACCCTGAAATATCATCAACCATTAGCTGCTGCCGAAGGCGTCACATTGCATGTCTAAAAACACTCTAGAAAAGTGTATACGCTACCTTACATAGCAAATATTTATGGGAATAAAAACTGCTTTCATTCAAATATCACAGTAATCTGTAGCTAGGGTGTGCTGCTCGTCATTCCTCAAGTCTGTAATATTACATATCTACATAATATTTATTATAAACCAAAAAAAAAAGTGAAACTGTCTTATTGTAGCCGACACTGCCAATTGTTAGTGGATTTATGTTTAACTTTGCTGCATAGCAGTACAGCCTGTACCTACAAGCATACTGACGGCAGTGTAATACAGTGTAATCTCACATCACAATGTGTTAAAACTGCATTACAGTTATTTAATGTAGCACTGAAATGATTTGTCGATTGACAGAAATGTAATTGCCAACTATTTGGATAATCTTTAACTGTTCAAATAATTTATCAAGTAAAATACCAGAGATGAGTTGGTTCCAGATGCTCAAATGGAAGGACTTGCGTCTTTACATTGAACTTTAAAGTTCATAAATTAAATATATTTGGGTTTTGGACAGTTGGTCAAACAAAACAAGAGGTCGTGATGGGTTTTATAACTATTTTTGGACTTTTAACCGATTCAGCAATTAATCAATGAAATAATCAACAATGAAAGTAATTATTAGTTGCAGACCTAACTTCATGTTTCTGAATTTTAGCGGTGTGAACCAAACCTATTACTCCAGCCTGAATGTTCTGTGTTATTATAGATGATGTCCATTTAGAGATGTAGGTCTCCTGAACATAGCCTGATCCATTAGGAGGCTTCCTCAGCCTGTTATGGCTGTTAATGAGCCCTCTAACATGACACTACATGCCACACGCTGCTCCCTAGTGGCCCAGTGGAAAACAAGTGACGCCATTAGGCCTCAGTCAAAAAAGGCCCCTCCTTTCCGACAGAATGCAGGAGGAGTCAGAGGGAGGGAGACAGAGAGGGCGAGCGAGCTGGGGAGGAGATAGACTGGAAGGGTGTAAAGGAGGGTGAGTGAGAGAGGAATAAAGGAAGGTACTAAGAACAGAAAGGAGCAAAAAACACTCTCTTGGGGACAAATGCAATGAAATGAAATGCTGGAGTGCAGCTTAAACCATTTTTAGTGCGATTGTCTATTAAACCAAACTCATTTTACAGGATAAGTATTTTCTTCATCGGGAAGACTCCCTCTGCATTC
The DNA here is from genome assembly GCA_036023855.1 of Gadopsis marmoratus. Lineage (NCBI taxonomy): Eukaryota > Metazoa > Chordata > Actinopteri > Centrarchiformes > Percichthyidae > Gadopsis > Gadopsis marmoratus. Next base: position 26,771 of record JAVQJF010116828.1, read on the forward strand.
AGCATCAAAGATTTCTGGGGGAGAAAAAGGCTGAGTGGACAACATTGACCACTGTGAAGCCACCACTTTAGGTTCAAAGAATTGACTCTGTACATTAAATTAGCACTGGTTGGCTTCACACACCTACAGTACATCCGCCACAGCTGATCAGTTTGAAAGATAAAGGGATTATCATTGATTTTTCCAATCATTCTTTACACTGGTTGAAGCAAGAATACTATGCATTCAGGCTACTGCAAGGTCAGAGAGATAGAGAGACCCGGCTGTTGTGCAGTGAATGAGAAACTCGAGGTTTCACAGTAATTTCTGATAAAATGGATGCGTTCCACTTAACATGCAGAGCATAGTTGAGGGCTTTAGTGTGGTGCTTTGTTGTTGTTGTTGTGGCCTGCTGTCAGACTGCAGGATGCAGTTTCTGGGGTGAGCAGGTAGATAATTTTAATGAGACTGTGCGGTGGTGTGACCTCTTAGTTCCAGCGTTCGGCCTCCCAGAAGTACATGTACTCCCAGGGACGTGTGGTCCTGTCCCATCTGTTACGGCCCCAGCAGCAAACTCACCGTCATCTATTAATCTTAGCCTTAATTTATATACTTTATAACAATATAATAGGGCCGGCTGTGGCTCAGGAGGAGGAACAGGTCGTCCACTCGCAGGGTTGGCGGTTCGATCCCCACCACCTCCTGTTCACATGTCGAAGGGCTTGTAAAAACTTGTAAAGCACGTTGGATAAACGCGCTCCATAAATACAGACATGTACCATTTTCCATTTATAAATGGGGCCTTTTAAAACATTCAACCTGCTGTCATGGACTAGAGTTACACACCCACTGCGCTGAATGTATGTTCAGTTTTCTTATTTTGTTCTCAAAGGTCAATGGTACGTTCCATAAAAATGCTGCTCGAGTAGCTTCTCGTTTTCCTTCTTCCTGATGTTGCTGTCACTTGGGATTGCTACGTCTAACACTACTGCCTTCTTCTGCAGTTTGTCCACCACTACGGTGTCCGGTTGGTTCGCCGTCACCAGTTTGTCAGTCTGTATCTGGAAGTCCCACAGGATCTTAGCTTGGTCATTCTCAACCACTTTCGGAGGTGTTTCCCATTGTGACCATGCGACTTCCAGTCCATACTTGGCACAGATGTTCCTGTACTATGCCAGCCACTTGGTTATGGCATTCCATGTATGCCCTGCCTGCTAGCATCTTACACCCCGCTGTTATGTGCTGGATTGTATATAATCCCATACATACATACATACATACATACATACATACACACACACACACTGAAATCACATCTAATGAGTACAAATGGAGATTTCTGCAGTGATCCGAGCCCAGTCAGGGAGCAGATTGCTGAGCTTTGTAGGGCGAATATAAAGTTTGCCTCTACAGCTGTTTAACATAGCGATGCCAAGAGTCTCTGGACCCCCTCATTATGTAGGGGGAACCTGGCATATGGCAGTATTCTCTGTGGGCATTCACAAGGACAGGGCACCACAGATGGGGTGGGGAGGACACTTGCTGGTTCCTAACTAACACCCCTCCACGTCACTTTTCCACCAATGCTGGTTACTGTCTAAGAAGCCCAGAGGATGACAACTGTCCTGATTTTACGTTTTATCACAAACACACGCAGACATGAACACAAACTCACATTAACATACAAATTTACACACGTGTCCACATGCTCTGGTGTACTGAAATCACATGAGAAAGGTAGCAAACCTTCTGAGCCCATGATGAAGTGGTGGATGTCCGGCCCCGTGGACGTGCGTGGGCCCTGACAGCCCTTTTCAATCACCCCTTGTGGGGTCACCATCTTTACATGAACGACCTATACAGTCAGAAAACAGCAACACAACAAACACTATTTAAAAAAGAAAATATGCAAACAGTAGAATACTTTGCTTTCACAAATTTGACAAAAAAATGTGTGTGAGCACATTTCATAACATACTGTGCCCACTGCATTTCAGAGGTGAGGGTAAAGTCCACAAGACCTTTGCTAATAATTTCCTTCCTAATGTGTGTGTAACTCCTGTGTCCTGACTGTCATCCTGTGTTTAGAACAAACATGAGAAGGAAAGTAAGTGGAAGGGCGAGTGGCTCACCAAGTCCTCAATGTTGCCGTAGATGTTCTTCTTCATGCCCGATGCTCTGGTTGCTACCCAGCCCCCCAGGGAGCTGAACTCCATGGAGTCAGGCTCGTGCCCGGTACAGTAGCCACTCTGATTGAGCTAAAAAAAATGAAAGTGAGCTAAAAATGTTTGGAAGACTATGACATTGTAAACCCACAAGAATGTTTTAATAACAAGCAAAGAGAATGAGCAAGCAAAGGGGGAAAAAATAATTGCAGCTCTGCTGCTGAATTTCACTGCTCTCATTTTGCTGCAATGCTAAAACTCAGGTTTTATGGCATCATAGATTTTTACAACAGCCTAAAATAAACCAAGTGGAAAGAGAACGAAAGGACTAAAAAGAGCAGTGCCAAATTCCATTGCTTGACTGGATCACTGATGTTACATGTAAAATAATAGCTGTATTCTGCCAGGTGACATGCTTCTGCCTTTTATGAATACTAGTATAATTACAATTACAGAAACTTCACCTCTACATGTTTATGGAAATCTGAGTTATACGGGCCATGTCTCAGACATTGTTGATGGAAGACTGCTGCACAGTCAGCTTCAACAGCCCCACCCAATCCACAAAATACTGTGAGTGACTTCTTAGTTACTTGCCACATGGCCATAACAATGTGACAATATACTTCTGGGTTATTTTGGAATATTCTCCTTATGGCTGCATAACCCCTAAAAGATTGCATCCTTATTCAGAACATGTCATCATAATAATAATAATAATAATAATAATAATAATAATGACCTTCAAGTACAACAACAACCACAACCAAAAGCACAGGATGGGTGTTAAGTCAGGCCTTGTTTTATCTCAGGACTCCCCTGGAAGGCAGTTTATAATACAGACCCATCTGCTCCATCAAAACAACTCAGTCTAAATGCAGAGGTGGAGTCTACTTTAGATGCAGCTCACGCGTTCTTCCACATCAAATGCCCGCTCCTTGTCCATTTTTCTGAATTAGCTTGATGCTGCCATCTGCTCATGACCGCCGCCTCACTCTCTAATCTCTCCCCTTCAGCACTCTGCTCCTGATGCAGACTCCTTCCTAAACCCTGTTAGATCTACTGAGCAAAGAGTACCAAGGTGACTGAGCATGGGCAGCCTGCACGTGAAGGGTCACACGGCTTGATTGCTGGCACAACATTTTACAGCAATGTACACACTGTCAGTGGCTGAATATGGATGGATGAGCAGTACTTACCAATCTCTCCAAATCCTGACCGACGATGCCAGCTTCCACGCGGGCAGTTAAATTTTTCTCGTCAATCCACAGAATGCGGTTCTATGAGTGAAAAACAAACACGACTGAGGTCAAAAAACACTGTATGAATGCTTTATGCCATACGGTGTAAAAGAAACATTCTCTAATGGTGTTTGTTCCATTTGTTTAAAATGAAAACACAAAATCTGAATAAAAATGTTGTGCATCAACATGTCTGTCCTCTGAACTCTAAACATGCCTACATCTGTTATGTTGACTTGAAATATCTGCCCTCAGCAGCAGTCCATGGAGAAAGTCCCTTGACAGTTTGCCTACACTACTGGAAGTTGTGCACCAGCATGTCCTTCTAGCCTGACGGTTACGTGTCTGAGGATAAATGTGTGCAGAGGGGCTCTGGGACGGGGACAGTTTCCTCAAGGTTAAACTCAATTTAACATCCAATTCCAAATATATGCCTCTTATTTGGGCCGCTGGGCACGTGGCCTACCCCTACCTGCAGAGGGTCATTTCACACCTGCCCTCAATTATTCTCCAAAAGGTAATAAACTTTATGTTCCATCCACACTGCTCCTTTCATGTGCTTCCATTGGAGTCACCTGACCTCTGACCCATGACACACTGGTCACTGGTGTCTGTGGCACCAAACTCAATGATTGGTGGGCTAGCAGCATCCAGACAGCTTATATATCACATCTACGTGAGCCTGGATCAAAGGGCTGTACCGTACAGGTGACAATATTCACCATTTTATATTATATCCAATGAAACATCATCATGTTCATGGTGAGATTCTTGGGATTCCATTTAAATTAAGTAACACATTTATCATTAAAACAAGAATGACATTGTGCCCCATTTACACTAATTAATGATTATTTCATTAGTGAAGTCAAAAAATTGTGAAAAATTCCCATCAGTTTTTCAGGAGCGTGATGGTGAGGGTGGTGTCAAATTACTTGTTTTCAATTCAATTTCATTTTATTTATATAGCGCTATATCATAACAGAGTTATCTCATAGCACTTGTTAATATAGAGCAGGTCTAAACCAACTCTATAACGCCAGAGCAATAATGTAAATCATTTTTATCAAGAGAAATAGTCTAAAGAGAAACAGGAAAGTTTGGCATACCCTTACAATAATTTAAATAATGATAATACATTTCTTATAAGGACATACACAGAAAAATGCCAACATGGACACTATTGTCCCATAAAGCAATAACATGTAGTTTGAATTGGTGGCACATGTTGAGAGTGCTGAGTGACCACCACCATTAGCCACTATTAGCCATTAATAATTAACCACCACTGTGTTCTGCCTATCAAAAACAGATGTTGATTACAGACTTCCAATTACGTAAAACAAACACTGTAAATATGCTAACAGAAAAACCTTGACATATTTTTCCTTAAATCAATCGTGAGGAAACAATAATAAACACAGAAAGCTACTCAAAAAAAGATTTTTTTTTTTTAAATGTGTGAGCTGAAACATTGATATAAAAAACTGTCTTTCCCTTCAGACCATTCTGCCAACCTCAATGGTTACACCAGAGCAATAATGTACATCAAGCTTTGAAAAATGTATAATGTTCAAAATGTATAATGTTGAATCTTAGTTAAGATGATGTCAAAGTGTGTTGAATTAGCTCTTTGGTCAGTTTGGAGGCTGCAGATTATGATGGTGTTATATTACAGTCCATTAGATTAACGGCGTATTTCATTTTTTGACAATCCCCATTTACATACATACAAAAAACACAACAATAGTCTCTCAGACAAGAAGCCTGACATTTAAAGCTTCACAATGATGACTGCATTTGATATGGTTTTATTTGTCATTAGTGCAAATCAACTCTTTTGACTCATGTGTTTACGTACCATCTGCGAGGTATCCAGAGAGACAATGGAGCGAGTTTCTTCTGGGGGGCACTCTAGAGCACTAGATACACTAGTCCCTCCTAAGAGAGGACAAAACAACAGTTACAATATCAGACTTACAGTACAGAAGCCATGAATGGACCATGTGATTATACTGGACACTTCCCTGGTTTTGTGTTTTTAACACAAACACAGTCTAGGGTAGGAATCAAGGGCTTTGTATCAAACCTCAATGTTGATTGAATTCAGTCTGGAATGTGTCTGTAGCCCCGAGTAGCAAAGACTGTCTAGCAGTGAATCGGAGACGTTGTGACTACATCGTATGCTTAAATTGGTGGCCCAGTAGGATGCCTGCTAATGTTTTTGTTGTTGCTCGTGTACAAAACACACACAGCAAGACATAAAATTATGACGGATCAGCAGTACCTTATCTACCAGGTTCATTTGTAGATTTCTCTGCTTCATTAATAATAAAAAAATATTAAAAGTACATTAAATACAAATACACATCTAGTAGCGTGTATATACCGTATGTGACAGCTAATTAGGCTGATTAGAGCCACTGATTTCATGACTCACCTCCATATGGCATCAAACAAACATTATGTTTGCATGCCAGTTCCACAATTTTCACAACATCATTGTGGCAATCTGCAAAGACACAGAATATAATTTTAGAAATTAGTGGCCATCATGAACTGTTTTCATTTACCGTCCTCTATTGCATTCATAAATTAAGTGTTCACATAATAACCAGAGTAGAAACACTGCACAGGAAATAAAAAATGGCACATAACACTATGTGTATACAGAAGACAATACATAAACGTATATGGCCTGAGCCGTTAGAGCTGGGGGACCGGCAGAGAGCGTTTTGATTTGTCTGATAGTTGTGATTTGCCTGGGGCTTTTCCTCGGGCGGAGTCAGACTGCATGAAGCTCCACTCTCTGGGGTGGGATGTGCTGGATCAATACAAACGTACTTTAGCCAATCATGGAGCTCACATCCATTCACACTGGAGTGGTGAGTGAGTGGGAAGAGTAGTAGCAATACCCACCCACATGGATGTGCTTTGCTGGCCTCAAGTGCTTTTATAGGCAGTGAGAAATGTCTGCATTCTAGTACATTTTGCTATCCAATTACACACACACAGCTTTCGCCTACAGACTACAGTTCAACAAACTAAACCTCCACTTAAAAAGGCACAGCTCGACTTGGAGGGACAACTGAGGAATGCAAATTACAGGTCAAAATATCTATTAGATACGTCGCAAATGAGAGTGTATTTGCAGGGTTGGTAAAATTAAAATTTGGTGCTGGTGTAGATGAAACGATATCTACAGTTGCTCTGTGATTAGTTGCCCATTTGGGTGGCTGCTAATCAAGTTTCAACTATCAGTCAACACTCATTTGCATGATAAAATAGTGCCAGCCATAACAACAGAAAACCAATCTCGGAATCATAATTCATGGGTGTACTGTGCAGGGCCAGACTGTGGAGTATTGGGTGTCAACCGTCCTCCCCCTGACGCTTCTTATTAAGCCTCCACTCATACATATTAATCTCCCTGCCTCTGCAGAGATTAACCCTTTAAATCACCTAAGCCAGTAGGAGGATCAGCGATGGTACGTGGGAGGAGAAAAACAGGCCGATAAAAACACAGATGACACAGCTTCTGAACTCACTTGGCCAAACCACCATGTCTGGAACACGACCAACTTTCCCTTCTCGCAGAGCGAAGATCTCGTGTAAACAATGGCCTGGAAGAAAATACAGCAATGGGATGCATTTTAATAAGACCATCACAAATAAAAACACAGTTGCTAAACAATCAGACCGGCAGATTATATGCCGGCTGTGGTTTAAAAACATTTAAAGTGCCTCACCGTGGGCGCGAAACACCCGGTCCTCTGCGTCATGAGAGAAGGGAATACCTGTGGATTTCACCTCCTCCACGAAGGCCTCGTTAAGAAAGGGAGGCTGCACAGCACTGCTAGTCAGAATGGGCTGGAACAAAACAAACCATTATGGTTTTGGTAACTGTGACTAAGTGCTCTTCTTTGCCACTAACTGAAGACACAACAAATAAATATGAATAACACTCACTGTTGCTGGAGATTTATGCTGCACGGTGGCTCCAAACGTGTTTTCCATCCAATCTTTCAGCCCGGGGATGATCATACCACTTAGTCTATACCTGGATTGTGTGAAGGAAGAGAGAGTGTGTGAACAACCAATTAAAAAAATAAAATAAAAAAAAAATCCACTACGCGTCATGCATTGGTGACTTCCAGTTGTGGAAATCAAAGCCCTCAATTGAAAACATCTGAATGCTTGACTGGGCTTATTCATTTGGAAAACCAGGCCTGTGTCTAATCACAATAGAGCGTGAGGTTTGAGTCCAATAAGGTTATTAGGCAAGCAGAGCAGCAGTGACAGTGCTGTCCATGTGATCGCCCTTGCCATCCCTTGCATAATTGAGCTGCTGGCACAGCCTGGGCCAGCCCATCAGGGGACTGTGGTGTGCCTTTGTCCAAGAGACCATGAAGCACACTCTATAATGAAAAAGCCTCTGTTACAGTGAATGCCGAGGAGGAGAACACCATCTTTGTGCATGCATTCAACTGAGCCCCAGCCTCGGTTACTTTATGCCGGCCCAGGTAGCTTTACAGTCGAGAGGGCGCAGAGCGATTTGTGGCAACTGCTTGCACAGGAGGAAACCATTTGCCATGCAACATACTGTTCAGGTCGACTCACTGCTCAAAATACATCCTCATGCACACACTGCCAGTTCTCAATCAAACATGCAGGGCTGTCTCTTCCAAAGTCATGTGTCATGTTTACAGTAACAAGGCTCATCTATACCTCTGCTCTTTGTCATGGCAGAGAGGAATATAGGTACAGAAAGAGCCACTCTCTCAGTTTTAAAACAAAGCCATATTCAGCGAGACTGAGGACAACGGGCTTTGTTACTGGACACCCTCAGACATTCAAACTAAATCTTTCTTTCTCCAAAAGTCAGAGAATAACTGTGTTTACCCACGACTCCCCAGAGACACATCAATAATTACTACAATAATATGTTCCATTTTTTAACACATTGGAAATTGGTTTCTGGTAACAAGCAACAGAGGTTGGGAAAGCTGAAAATCACAACCTTCTCAGATAACAATGAACAATTCAAATGCCAACCACTAGGTGGCAGTAGCACCCCATTGCTGTGAGTGTAGGAAGGAGACCACTGATTTCAAAAGCTGGGTTCACAGTATGGGCTGTGAAAAGGATCAATGCACAACTCCAGCCTCAAGTCACCCAAAGGACCGAATGCTGAAGCTAGACACAATGGCTGTGCTAAAACAAGATTAGAGGCCATGAATGAGACCCAGTACGGCCTGAATTCTCTAAATGACCAATAGATGTGCATATCTCTAAATGACCAATAGATGTGCATAAACAGCATATCTAAGAGCGGTGATGTGATATAATAAAATACCTTTTGCCTGTAAATTCTGCTTGACCTTTCTTATTGTAGAGGAATCTTGAATCGCTGTATCCCCAGCCATTCCATTTCATAATCTCCTGCCTGTGGAAAAACAAATATCGGCAGAGGTTAAGTCAACTCATACACCTCACATATGAACTTAAAACATGACATTAAATACCACCAGAGTAAGTTAAATAAAACCTTGTATATTCTTAATTTGTCCCTCCCCTCAGTCCCTGTAGACTGACACTAGCTTGGAATGGGCAATTTCAACAGGACAAAGAGGAAGAGGGAAAGTCCTTGCTGATAATATGACACTTCATGCTGACATTTTAACACCCAGAGGAGATATAGCATTTCACTGAGGGAAAATGTCAAAGTCTTATTTTATTCAGCCATTCACAGCCTTTTGTATTCCTCCGAGGTGGGACTGGCTATCACTTGGCAAATGTGCAATATTGGAATGTGCAGACAAACACACCTACAACATTCCCTGGGTGACTACCACTCCACAACACTCTGCACACAGGCTCGCAAACACAAAGCTTATTGACATTTTAACGCAGAAGCAGAAGCGACAGCATATCCACCAACAGAGGAAGCTAGCAGACACTCCCTGTGCTGTCAGCTATTTCCCAACCAACACATTAAAGTATTTTACATCTGGAGGGCACTCTCATCCATGGCTAGTTTCAATACTGCCCTGGTTTTAGGATTAGGTCCAAACATGTGTGCTTCGGCTAATCAATTAGCACATGCGTCCACTTAAATAGCACCCAAGCACTAGCCATACTTTCTGTTGTGTGTTGTAGAATGGCCAACAATATTGGAGTACAGCTATAGACACTTAAGCTGAGGAATTTTTTCAAACAAATAAGATAAAACAGAAATTTAAAATAGAAATTGTTGCAAGTAGAAATAGTGTATAAAAGACATGAACAAACATACCTGGTGAGTTGCATATATACACATGTATGAGAAGTGGCACATAGTTATGTACAATATCAAATCTCAAGTACAGTTAAGTGTATACGGTTAATTGAAAATGCTTCAATTATTAAGTCCATGATATTGCAAATTATGTCTCGTAAATCAGAGTGTTGTAATGATCGTTAATCCTCTGAGACAGTAATCCAAAGAGTAAGAGAGACACTAAATGTACAGAGCAGAACACAAATACTTCTATGCTATATATGCTATATTGTCTGTGCTCCAATACTGCGCAGAGCTTGTGTGCTTGTGTACTTACACTCTGCAGAAAAAGAGCTCACCACTCACAGAGCAACCATAACTCATGGGTCACTTGGGATGGGCTGCTAACACAGTGGAGTAAAAAGCCATAATTAAGATTAATACCTGCCAAAATTGAGTTTCCTATAAATCAAGCGTGAAAGTAGAAATGGGAGTGACACACTGAGTTTAATGAATCCTCGCTACCTTTGATGTGCTGTCATAGCTGCTGAATATACTGAATAAAATGTATCAATAAATGTGGCAAGGTCAGCGAGTATGTGTTGTTACCAAAAGACTAATGAAAGCCATCACCAAGGTCTTGTTTAAAGGCACAACAGAAGGTCTTAATGAGTTTGTTTCGATAAACTGAGCTCCATCCTGCCCGCATGCATCTTGACTTGGACTCTGTACACACAACATCGATTGCATGTCTGTCCGTCCTGGAAGAGGGATTACTCCTCTGTTGCTCCTCCTGAGGTTTCTTCCTTTTTTGTTAGAAAGGTTTTTCTGGGGGACTTTTTTTTGCTTATCCGAATTGAGGGTGTAAGGATAGAGGATTCAATTATGCTGTACAGATAATGAAGCTCTTTAAAAGGTAAATTCGCGATTTGTAACATGATAAATAAAATTGCCTTGACCTTCGGTATATTGGATATAACAACAAAAAAAGAAATCTATGAGTGAATTATGTTGTAGCTGCTTAGAATAAATAAACTGAAATTCCTTCCAATATAAATGTCAAAAACTGGATAAGCAACACATTTTGTATAGTAAGCTAAAATTTTGTGACACTGCATTTAACACTATTTTGCACATAGAGTTATGTTTCTACAGTAAAATGATGCTTATTTGGACAGAAAGAACAATAGATCAAAGTTGTGGATAATGTCAATCAGTCTTAGGGAGATGAGGTTATGGGATACATATTTTATTAAATGTGCATATGTAGGACTACACTGGACAAATATTAGAAATACCTCTCAGTGTAATGCACAGCAATTTAACAGCACCTCAAACTACAGCCTCGAAAATTACCAAAACGAATCAACCACCACCTGTACAATTCAAAAACTACACATTTTAACCTTCACGGTGGTAGAATTCATGGCAGAGCTGTTGTATTAAACTGCATTAGTTTCAGTTAAGTATACCTAGGACCAAATGAAAAACAAAAGTGAATATTCCTTTATCAAAAGCAGGTATGCTTTAAATTAAAATGTTACCACTGGAGCTGAGAACGCACGAAACCAGTAAATCAGGATTTTTTGTAGCAGTGAGAAAGTGTGCAAAATTGTACAAAAGCTGAACTGTGGAAAAATCTCTTGGTACTTTATTATTACAGCATGGTATATGGATGGTTATGTGAAATTAAACAAAAGACAAGGACTTCACCACACTGTTGAATGAATTGCCCCTGTTCCCGTTAGAATAAACATTATTTATTGTTTTACAATTCCCTACACTGATGTCCCATGCAATTCTGTTCCTATACTACTACCTATGATTATATTGATGGACAAACCTGCAGTCGGTTTAAATATTCACAATTCTGCTGCACTATTTCCTTAAACTTCCTTCACTTTAGACACTAAATGCCCCGACTCAAGCTCAGGATAACAACTGGCAGAACAGACAGGGCTGCCTAACATAACATTTTATCATATCACCACAGTGTCCCGAACAGGCCACGATGAATTTCACAAGGCCAAGTGCTTAATACTTTTGAATGCTTATTTTACATTTAGCTTCGGCTGTTATCTCGGACTGACACTAGATGTCAGCACAGTGTGGTGGAGTTTCCTCAGAAGAAGCCGAGCTGCCAATTGGTTGAAAGTCAGGCCATTTGCTCCAGCCAATCAGATCAACAGAGAAGTTCCACCGTCGCCTCGGTGTGTCGTTACGAATTGCGTTACTTTTTTCTATGGCGTTGAGCATCTCGGACAGATAAAAACAAAAGCACCCAAGGGCCAGAGCTCAACGATTGCCCTACCAAAACGTTAACGTGATAGTCACGCATCAGTTGAAATAAACCACAAAGCTCACGATTCAAACAGCACGCAACAGTAACGGTTACAGTAACGTCACCGGCTGCTCCACAACTTCACCTTAAAAAATATGTCGCCAGATTTGACTCGGCGACTTGTGTGTGTGTGTGTTTACGTGAACGCGTCAGAAAATGCCAGAACGTTAACGCCGCTCTTACTCTTTCACAGCCTCGCTGACGCCAGAAAATGTGCCACATGACAAATCAAATGAGCCACGGCGGACCAACTTTGAGAAAGCCGACGTGAAGCTCCCGAGGGTAGGTAGGTAGTTAACCCTAACCGCACCCACCCCTGGAGCGACCGAAGCACTCCCCTGCAGCCAAGTAGCGTTAGCTAGCAGGCTAATTCAAACCGCTTTAGCCACGTCTCCCTGAGTCATTAGTGCTTGAAAGCGCGAGGGAAGCCAGTCCGCCAGCGCGCGCCACCCTATTGGTTCTTGTTTACCAATAGGGTAAGTGTTAGTCCACTGATGTAGGACTTAGTAACTAGCTAAACAGGATGGATCCTCGTCCACCGCTCCATCACAGCCTTGTACCTCCTCCTCGGCACCGTCTTCTTCTCGCTGGAGACGTCTGCCTTGCTCCCCTGGGCTTTACACTCTGCGGCCAGGATGTTCGAGTCACCGTCCGCCGGCCTGTGTAGGTGCCCGGCAATTACACTCAGTCTCTGCTGTGCACTCCGTTGCCTGTCGGAGCCGCCGCCGCTGCTGTTGGACGCCATGCTGCTTCCGTGTTTGTGAAGGGAGGGAGCGGATCCATGAGCGGCCGTCAGAGGTCAGCGCAGGGAAAGTGCGCTGCCTTCACCTCCCGTCGGAAATATCACAGTCAGTCGACGTGAATTGTCAAACGCCTGGCAACGGGGAACATGTTTTTTTTTTGTTTTTTTTTTTTGCTGCCACGTTTGGGAGTTGGAAGAGAGAGAGAGCATATACTGCAACTATTTTGATGTCGAAAAAAAGATCATTTTACCATCACAAATTCCACGTTGGTTCTAGCTTCTAGATGTTAAAATGTGCCGATTGTATTTGTCTTGCATCATAGTAAACTGTATACGTTTGGTATTTAGACTGTAGGTCGGACAAAGCAAGCAATAGGCACACTTGTGGTGAGCATGGTTTTAAGACAAATCCGAGGAATAGTTGCATCTACCAGGAATTGTGGTATGTTCACAATAAAAGCGTTAGTGTTGTATGCTTGTATACTCTCTCTCTTTAAGTTTTACAATTTGAGAATTAATCATGCTGGCAGACGACACAAGTGACACGCTCTCTTCATTCTGAAATAGGAGCTAACGAGGACCACCTGAACGCACCATTTTATGCATATCCCAGTATGCCTTGCAATATATACGACTGGTTGCATATGCTCCATAGTGACGAGACAACAAAATGAGTTCAGCCCTTCTAATATTACTACTTGAAATATTATAGATGACAGGAAGTCATACAGAATAAAAAATGGAATGGGTGAAATGGAAATGAACGCCAGCCTGACTTGGCTCAGAATAATGCAAGGAGTTGAAACAATGTGGGAAAACACAGTTAATCAAACCTGTGAGCTAAATATCAGATTTAGATTTCCGCAAAACCCCCTACATATTGTATAGGTGAGTAAAACTGCGTAAACCTGAGATGCCAAAGCGTTAATTGCATGGCCTGTCACCTTTAAATAACGATTTGCACTTATTAAAGCAACATCATCATGAGATTTGTGACGTGGTTTTATAAACTGAGGGTAACCTGCAAAAAAGTTAACGCCACCGTTTACCTCTCTGCCTCATCTCCACTCAGTCATCTGACCGGTGTGACTACTATTTCCATATGGCACACAGCAGTGCTCTTTAAATAATGACTTAACACAAAGTTTCAGTATAGGTGAACAACAATCAACAGTATTGCTACATTACAATACAAATTAACCTCAGTTAAATTCTCAAAGAAAGACAGAGGCTGTGAAAAATCCTTAAAAACACTTAAGTTTTATTTGAGAAAACAGTCATTTGTCAACAGGAATATTGCACCATGCTGTAAACGTAAATGTCCAGATGTTTGAAGATGTTTTTTCCCCCACAGGTTAAAGTATTAACTCCCAAAACAAAGTTCTGTAATGCACTGACTGCAAGCAATTTAGAGTCTAAGTGTATCACAGAACTTTATTTGGAAAGCCACAGTGCCACCTCATAGGTTTGTCTTTGTGCAGGAACTGTATCCTTCTCATGACTGGGTGCTCCGTTACCTATAGTAAGGCACAAAAAGCAAGGAAAAACAGGACATCCTCTTTGATCATCTCTTTATTTCATTGTATTGACTTCAATGCAAAACACAAAACTACAAGAGAGAAAAGACCAGTGAGAAATAAGTGGCTAAGAGTTGAATGCTTTAAGGACGGGGCCTACAGAAAGGCGTGCTGTGTGGTGGGTGCTCCCTAGAGTCACACAGGTAAAACAGGCCGGATGGAGTCTTTTTATACATTGTCAGCTCTGCAGAAATTATTAAAAGGCTAAATATCATCTGGACATGTGCAATAGCTGATCCTGTAGCACACCACACCGAACTCTACTGTACAATGTATTCACTCACCTATTTAAGCTTGACCATCTGGTTGCATAGTTAACATTAACCCGTCTCTATATGAGCTGTTTGAAGTTTCCAGTTTTGGTGATATATTTAACTTCCTTGGGATTATTTCCGTCCTGTGCTGGTGTGTCATTGATTCTACCTGTAGAGCTTCAGCAACTCCCTGAATAGGAACAGGCCCTGGAGAATGAGCTATTCACTACACAATGTAGGTAGATGTGATAGCAGAAGGCCAGCTGAGCTCCAGAGTATTAAGTTCTGTCAGTTTGAAGGTAGTTGGGGCACTTGCTTCTGGAACAGCAATCGGGTGACAGCTACTCGAGAAGTGCAAAATAATGCAACAAAACAAACAGCATCACCTCCCAGCAATGATTTACACACGAAGTGATATGATAAAGGCAAGTTAGAAGTCATGCAAGTCATACGGTACCTGATATAGGTGGACGCAAGGAACCAGCTGCAATCCAACACGAGGGGCAAGTAGTCTAGATCATAAAATGCAAAAGCAGAAAGCGATCTCGGGACATTGCAGGCCATGGCTGGATTCACAGTGCAAACGCCTGTTTTCACTGCGGTTGGTGTCCGTCTGTGGACTTGCAGCACTCTGATCGAAAGGTGGCTGCCGCCGCTTTTACCCTTTCTTCCCCCAGTCCTGTGCAATTCACCATATGCAGCTGGAAGAATGTCGACGTGGAGCTGCCAAACGTGAACGCGTGTTCGTGAGCGCGCACGAGGGGGAGAAGAAGAGAGAGAGAAAAAAAAAAAAAGAGTCTTTTATAGTGTAATTTCACGCAGTGGCACAGTGAGCTGCACTTTAGTGTGAGGTCCTTCACAGATAGGTGCTACAGCCAGGACCAAGTCCGTCTTATTACCGTGACTTCATTCTAAAGGCCACTTAATTACATCGTGATCCGACTTCTTACTTACGCTGAGGTGTCAGAATGGTTCAAATATAATTTACTTTGAGGATCTTATAAGCCTTGACGTCCTTAAAGAGCAGTAATGTTGGATTGAGTGGTAGCGTGGTTTAAAGTTACAACATTAGCCGTTAACTGCATGTCAAGATGAAATACTTGCACATCTGTCGACCAGTGATAAGCAAAAGTATTCAGATCCTTTAAGTTAGAAGCAATAAAACAATGTAAGAAAACTATGCTGCAGTCAAAATGTTACTGTAGTAAAAGTACCAGAGTCTGATAAATATACTTAAATCATCAAAAGTAAAAGTACTCATTATGTAAAAGGTCTATATTATTATACTAGCCTATAAAATATTAATGGATATCATTACCGATGCATTAATTCTTTAAGTAGAATTTAATGTTGTAGCTCATCAATGTGAAGCCAGTTTGAACAATTGTATTTACAGTTTGGTTGTTAGCTCTATAGCACCAGTGGTGGAAGACGCATTGAGACCCAATACATTCATAAAAGTAGTAATACCACAGTTTAAAATACATAAGTAGTATACAAAAGTTGTATCAGCAGCTTGAAAAGTTGTAGAAGTAAAAGTACCAGAATGATCTCAAGAGAAGATGTAGAAGATGCAGTGGTGGTGCTAATTTAAACTACCTCATATACTGTTGGTTAGTTTAATCTACAACAATACTTATAAACTTATCATGTGATTTGTGTGTACTAGCTTAACTAGAACTATAAGGTATCAGAAACTGGAAATATGTATTGATAAGTTGTACTTTAGTGCAGTACTTGAGCAAATATACTCAGTTATATTCAACTAACTATATACTTCCATCTGTGTGTGTATATATATATATATATTTACATCTGATGTGTAGTAGCATAAGTAGAATGACATGGAAATACAAGTACCCTACCTCAAAACTGTAGTGCAGTACTTAAGTAAATGATAAAATGTAAATAGTTACTGTAATGTAAGTACTGTACTTAAGTACAGATTCCAGGTACTTGTACTTGAGTCTTTTCTTTTCATGCTACCTTCTACTTCTACTCCACTGAGTTTCCGAGGGAAATATTGTACTTTTTACTTCACTCCAATCATTTGACAGCTTCAGTTACTACAAATTAAGATTATTGCATAGAAAACATACAAAGAGCCTATAAAATATGACACCTTGTCATAAATTAAACTACCCAACAGTAAGTACAGCTGAAAAGATTAATCAATTCATCAGTTAGCTGATTGACAGAAAATTAATTGGCAACTATTTTGATAATAATTGAAGTAGTTTTTCATGCAAACATATTTCGTGGTTGCTCTGGGTAGGTGTGATGGGCATTTGTCACTATTTTCTGTATGTGGACAAACCAAACAATCCATGGATTAATTGAGAAAATAATCAGTTACAGTCCTATATGAGATAATGACGTAGTAAAAATAAACTCCACCTCAACAACTACAACAGTAAAATCCTGCTATATATTAATGAATTAGTAATCATAATCCAATTATATTGTATATAATAGTATAATACTCATAGGGGCCATTTTTCTGCATTGAGTACTTTTATTTACTTTTACTTAAATGACATTTCAATGCAGTACTTTTACTTGTGGTATTTGTAAAGTATCTGAATACTTCCTCCACCACTGTCCACGGGACATTGGGGCCCCAGGGCCTCCAGCTCCACACCGGGCACGGTAACCAGCAGGGGGCGCTGTGCACCAACCAAACCTCTCCTGACGACGGAGTTAAACTAGAAACTGTAACGTGTGTCTTCATAGTTGAATAATAACGTGTCTGTAGCTAGAAATGTAAAAATGAGGCTCGGATACGATTTGAACCTTATACTTTAGTGACTCGACTGGGTTTCGGACAGATGTGACAACCAGCGCCAGTTTTGTCTCATCAATTTAATGGATTTGCAATCGCCTCCATTCATCTTCAAAGGCGATCGCGCCGTTCACATGACTCTGTTGTGTAACGTTTTATTCGGTAACCAGTGTTTGAAGTGGATATTTGCTCTCTGCTCCGCCTAGCGGGCTCCACGCGCACGCACACAGCACCTGACCGCCTCATAGGCCTGCGCGAGGGGGACGATCCCGGCGCCGCGGCTCGGTAGGCAGGGCCACCGTTTCCGTAAATGTTCGTTAGATTTAAAGGAAGAATGTTTCCCTGCGCTCAGCTGCTGCTGCCACGGACTCTATCGGCCCCGGACCGCTCGCCATTTTAACCTGCCAATTTCGAGGAATAACGCGCACATTTCATCCGTCACAAGGCGATTCTTCACGGCGACACACAGACAGACAGACAGACAGAATGGACCTGGAGGCGATTCATCCCAGTCAACAGGTAAACTGCGTGTATAATAAAAGTGATCACAAGGCGAGACGAACCGGCTGACATTGACTGTTAACTTCCCTTTTTTTATATATACATACGATCTGAGCGGCAGACAGGGGGCGTGTTTGTAGTTCAGGTGAACTTTTGAATGTTTTGCTGTGTCAAGTTAAACCGTAAATGCGCACCGGCAGGCGGGGTGCGGCGTAGTTAAGCGGTTATAGTGTAGAAATAACAGCCCAGACGTGGTTCAGTCCGCACAGAGTTCACCGTGAGCCCGGCCGTGTTGGAGATATTAAGGTCGCCCTCTGTACCGGTTTCAGTTCTGCAAGTCATCCACTGCGACACCAGCATCAAACCGGTCCTGTTAAAGCCCACTTTGATATCTTGGGAGTCTGGGATTTTATTCTGAATGACAGTGTTTCCTTCATCCTGGTACGTTTCGTAAACAGAAAGGCAAAAGCCAAGTCTATCTCTGGAGATTTTCTGTTCTCGTAACTACCCCCCCCCCCTCACGTGACACCGTGTCTGATATATATCTCACTGTGGATGATTTCCTTAAAGGCGCCTGTCTTTGCTGTTTCTGCTCTTGTGTTTCCCAGTTACGTTCAAACACACGTGGAATTACTGTATGTGTCGAACTTGTACTTGTACTCATGAGATAAGATAAGATAAGATCTACACGGTTACAGCAGCTCAAAAATCAGAAGAAATTAAATAAAAAGCAATTAAAAATTGTAAACATTATATACACAATACAATAAATATAAATGACACAAAAACCAGACATAAAAACAAGACTCTAAGGTGCATGTAAAGTCATCTGTCCTGTTGTGATGAGGTTGTGGACAGTGACCCAGCAGATTATAGTGCAGCGTTATATAGTCTGATTGGGGTGGGAATTAAGGACCTGCGGAAGCGCTCCTTCTTACACTTTGGGTGTAGGAACATGTGATGTGGCTCCGCATCTTCAGTGTTTGGACAAACCTGCCATGACTCAGGGTCAGTGGCAGTACAGGGCTGACTGATGAGGGCCTGCAGGTCTGCTTTGGAACATGTGTGTTTCATCATCCTTGGTCAAGGGTGGATGTCCGCTGAATTGTGATGAAAGGAGGTGTAATAAACCACTGGAGTCAGGCCCCCTTTGAGGCCCCTGTGTTTAGCAGGAGAGAGGTCAATGAACAACCCGTAAAGCGCACACACTTTGTATATCGCTTGGCTTGTTTGCAGAATGTCTGCATGTGTGTTTCACATGTGTTTTCTGGTAATCGGGAGAGGTGCTGTCTGTGCTGCATATATTGGCTCCGTTGTAAACCCAAGGCATGTTTGCTTGGCTTGTATAGCCGTGAAAGCTGTGCATTGTGTGGCAGAGAGCTCCGGGAAATCGAAGGAATTATAGGAGCCAGCTTCCTTGTTCTGGTGTCAATCCAGGTCCTGTGACAGCCACGTTACTGATACCATACTGATAACCTGATCTTACACACCTGACATTTGCACAATCAATTTGGCGTTAAAACAGAATATGAGCTATGGTTTGTTAAGTTACTTTGGCTCTGTGATGTTGTATAACAGCGCAATTAATCAGTGACAGTGAAACGTCCCCTGCCTAGTCGACAGACCTGTTTTAGACATGGGATTGTTTTCTTTATGGGACTCGCGTGACTTGTCTGGTGAGCAATATGAAGTGGGATCAACAGGCAAGAGTGTGGTTTTTTTTTTTAGTTTGGAAAACACAGATGACCTAAAGATGTGAGTTCAGACATCCCAATTAGATATTTCAGGGCACTTCCTCATTCTTGCAGAAGCCATAATTCCTGGTTGTGTGCTCACCTCTCAGTCGGTGAGCACGGCTGGTAGTAGGCAGCCTGAGTAATGTGTAATCCTTCAGCGATCATGCCTCTGATGAAACGCTGAGGCAAAGAGGGTTAGTGGGTTCTTATTTTGCAGTGCCACAGTTAGAGTCAGAACAACTGTGTCAACAGTTAAAATATTTACAGGTGCTTGTTTGCAATTATTATTAGTTTATGACCCATTTCCCTTGAATCAAAACAACCAAAGGAGAACACATATACAAAATGTTCTCTCTGTCACATCCTCTTCATTGTGGATTGTTCTGCTTTGTAATTTATTTCCCTTCAGATCCCGCTTGGCTTCCTCCTCGCTATGTCTGTTCTGGCCATATGACTGACTGCAAGCATTTTGAAGCCGAGTCCCTAAGTTATGTTTACACGCAAATCTGAGGAAGAAACAAGTCACATGCCCAGACATTTTCTTGTGATCCAGTATCTATGGGCTTATGCAACATCCCTGGGCCTTGTGAAATGGCCCAGGGATGAAAGAGAGCAGCGCAGTTTATCTTTAAACATTCTTGTTTAAAAAGGCAAATAACATTCAGCCTGCGAGTGGAAATCAGCAGGAAACGGTATTAAAATATCCTCACAGTTGTGAGAACGCTGTGTGTGACGTTCTGTGGTGTCAGCAGTACTCAGCTTAATGTGTAAATACTCAATGTAGGATACATTTATCTGTGCAGTGTTCTGGAACTACATAAAACAAAGCGAACAAGGAAACAGTGTTTCTACCTACTTTTTTCTACGTTTCTAACTACAGCCTCATATTCCTAATTTTACTTTGGTTATACCCTTTTAGGAATATTACTCTGTCATTTGAAAAAGAAATAATACATTCTCCAAGCTTCGCCATTTTCTTTAAACCAATAATAGACATACCGTAACCTCCTCAATGTTTGGGATTTAACTTCATTTACAGAACAAAATTGTAACATGAAGTCACTTGTGCAAAAACGTGTCGGAGTGTGCCCTATTTGTGAGTTTGAATGACAAATGAATTCACACCTCAGTGTAATTAGATGGGTAATGATCACTTCCCTTGGAAAGAGTATCAAGTTAAGATACGTGTCTTCTGCTGGTGTGTGGTGGCAATAGGGGAAAGAGAGAAGTGCATCCATTATTCATGCAGCTTCTCCCCCTTGAGATTAGTGCCAGTGTTGTTGCCAGTGAACAGATACGGAGGGACAGGGTGTGGCAGGTGCAGCAGCCACGCTTCACAGCAGGGACAGTCTTCCTTGCTCCGACGCTGCTCACACTCGCACCGCAGGACGACATGGCTACGGCTCGCAACTCTCTGAACTGATCTGTGCTTCTCCTTCCAGGACATGAACCTGATTGACATACTGTGGAAGCAGGACATTGATCTCGGCGCCAGGCGAGAGGTGTTTGACTACAACCACCGTCAGAAAGAACATGAGCTGCAGAGGCAGCGGGAGCTGGAGGAAGAGAAGAGGCAGCATCTGGTGCAGGAGCAGGAGAAGGCCCTGCTGGCACAGCTACAGCTTGACGAGGAAACGGGAGAGTACATACCCCGCCCGCCATCCAGTGCCCCATTGCAGTCAGCTGTCACACCTCTGGAGGTTACACAGGTACATGTGCATGGCCATCATTACTCATGTGAGAGGTGAACCACTCCCACCTCATTTGATAGGCTATGTCATAGCTACGTCACCACCTTATTCTGTTTAATTACAGACACACAGGTGGGTCTGTAGCTTTGCATCAGTGTATTCTGCTCTAGAAACACCTCTACAGAAACCTAAGCTCTAGAAATATTAATACCATGTGCTGTTTATAAAAGATGGTGTGCCACAAAGGATGCTAGGTGGTGAATTCAGAAGTGTGTATTTGAACCTTTCTTGCAGAATGTCACCTTCACAGAAGAGACTGGTGATGCCATGTCATTTGATGAATGTTTGCAGCTACTGGCAGAGACATTTCCTGTAGAGGAAGCTGAGGTAAGAACATTACATTATTACCACACATGTGACAACATAGCTTGCAGCCCTTAACTTGACTTTTAGCTGTATACAAACTGCCAAATCCTTTGTGTTTGTCTGACAGAACACCTCAGCTTGCCTGGACACAACTGCTGTTGCAGCACCCATGATGTCCCCCGAGCAGCCAGCTCTGCCGCCGGCCACTCTCTCCCCAGGTCCACTGCCACTGCCACAGAGGATGTCCCCCGATTTGGAGCAGGCCTGGATGGAGCTTTTGTCCCTCCCTGAGCTGCAGGTATAATACATGGATTTTACTGCGTCAGTGACACTGTGGTTTGCGTTGTGGAACAAATACCAGACGAATGCATCAACGGCAGGAGCCAGGCATGAGAGGAGTAACACTTTTTTGGTTGCTCTGTGAGAATAGGGTCTCATATATGTGAGACAGGTGCCCATTCCACCTGGTTTAGGTTTCACTGTTGACTCCTTTTTGAGAATTGCGGAGGTGGGCGTTGCATGTGATGCATTTTTTTTTTAAACTTCATCTAGCAGAACAAGACGACATCTTGTTCAATAGAGGGTGTTGCAGTTTTAAAGCTTTCACTGACTGGCAACAGTGTGAATATTTGTGCACTGTAGTTTTTTTTCCTTCAGTAGCTGCCTTATCAGTTTTGTTTCAAGGCAGCTCATATTTGCATTAGCTGATGGGTGGGGCAGTGTACCATTTGTTGCCTTGACCTCTCACTGTGTCAGAGTGGACTGGACTACAATCCTAACCGCACAGCTTGCTGTCAAGCAGCATTGCATTAATTCCTCTGGCAAGCTGCTGATAAGACAGATACTTTCTAGAAATGGAAGCTGTGTGAAATTCTGTTTCAGTTCTTGTAAGCTGCTGAGTGGAGATAACTTTTTCCTGTTAACTTCTTAGCAACATCGAGCGGGGAGGTTGGTATTGGTGATTTCGGCTCTATTTCAACGACTGACCATCTAGTTGTTCTTGGAAATGACAGAAGGCTTTTACGTCATCACAATGTACCACAGATCATATTTTGGAAGGTTTATGTACGAGCACATACTCTACATGCCTCCACAACAACATGTACAATAAATGTTTTAATATTTGCTCTCATCTTGGATTTAAACTGTTGAAACCAAAGCTGTGTTTGGACCTTGTACTATAATATGTTGATTGTACTTATTTTAATGGGTTTTTTTCTTTTTCTTCTAGCAATGCCTGAGCATGCAAATGGAGGACACACTGGAGACCACAACATATCCTCTTCCAAACAGCCCGGAAGTACCGAATCCAAACTACACTTTTTTCCCTATGACCACTCACACAGACGAGGAAGCAAACAATGTAAATGTTTGTCCTGCAGAGTTTCTGAATACATTTGACGGCTCTGTTCCCAGTATGGCCCCACCAGACAATCTGAGCCAGATGAAAGTGAAAGCTCCTCCGTTAAATACTAACTTCAACGCGGAAAGCTACTGTGACATATTCTACCCCAACACCATTCTGGAAGAGAGCTGTGGTCAACATGGCCTTGAAGTAAATGAGACTAACACCGTGTCTGATATCCCAAACAAGCCTCCCTTCACACCAGTGGAGCTTTACACCCTCTCACCTGGAGATGCATTTGACAGAGGCAAACAAAATCTGATGGCAGAATTGCCAGACTCAGATTCAGGAATCTCTTCAAACACAAGTCCAAATGCTAGTTCACCTGGGAAGTCTGTGTATGGAGATGGGTCCTTTCTATACAGCGACTCAGACATGGAGGAGATGGACCAAAATCCCGGAAGTGCAGAATCTGACTACTCGGAGATGTTCTCACTCAATTTCCAACCTGATGGTGCTCAGACAGCAGCCATTTCTGTGCTAATAGGGCAGCCACAGCAGCAGCAGGAAAAAAACCCCAAACAACAAGAGACGGATCCTTCCGAGGACATTGGCCACCACAATCCTCCCTTCACTAAAGACAAACGGAAGAAGCTCTCTGAAGTGCGTCTCTCCAGAGACGAGCAGAGGGCTAAGGCCCTCAAAATCCCTTTCACTGTGGCCATGATCATTAATCTGCCTGTTGATGATTTCAATGAGATGATGTCAAAGTACCAACTGAACGAGGCCCAGCTGGCCCTGGTCCGAGACATACGCCGCCGCGGCAAGAACAAGGTAGCTGCCCAGAACTGCCGCAAACGCAAGATGGAGAACATCGTGGGTCTGGAGAGCGAACTGGACTCACTGAAGGACGAGAAAGAGCGTCTGCTGAAAGAGAAGAGCCAGAACATCACAAACATGAAGGAAATGAAGCAGCAACTCAACAGCTTGTACCTGGAGGTCTTCAGCATGTTGAGAGACGAGAAGGGAAACTCCTACTCTCCATCCGACTACTCCCTCCAGCAGTCAGCTGACGGCAACATCTTCCTCGTTCCCCGCATTAAAAAGACTTTCATCAAGCGCGAAGACAAACACTTATCTTCTTTGTAATATGGTACTGCATTATCATAGTAATACTATGCAATAACTTTGTAGTCGCTCAGCTTTAAAGCATTAGTAGCTCAGCAGAACTATTGTATAGTTTTTGCTCACTTTTCTTGAATGTTGTAATATTTTTGATATTTTACTGCTTTTGTACTCCGATACCCTCAGATTCTTTAACCAATATTATTTGTAAATATATACATTACTTGCTTTTGAGATTGATAAAACTGTTACTGTATGTGTATAAATATATATATTGTATATATATATATCATAGTTCTGTATGTTAATGATTGTTTCAATCATTGTTACTCATATTTTATATAACTGTCCCTTTATGATTTGCTGCCTGGGTTGTTTTTTTAAATCTTGACTTCTGTGCATTTCAATAAACTATTCATATAGCTAGACGGCCTATTTTCTGAAAATAAAACATTGTGCGGCGTGTGCGGCGATTGATGCCAGATAGTCTAAGGAATGACTACGTAACTTATCACATGTTCAAGTCCGCTCTTGACTTGCTCTACCAAAGGCCTTACAAAACAAAGAAAGAAATATTGTACTGACTCTAGTTACGGCTTTAAACCACTTTCACAAGCTGCTTGCCTTTGTACAGTAAACTAAACCTTTTAATACTGTGAAACTCCTGTCGCAGAATGACTCACACCCACTGCATTCATTGTTAAACAAAGAGTACAATTGTTGAGCTGCAGTGGCGTCTGCGCAGTGTGAAGCATG
Organism: Gadopsis marmoratus; assembly: GCA_036023855.1. NCBI lineage: Eukaryota > Metazoa > Chordata > Actinopteri > Centrarchiformes > Percichthyidae > Gadopsis > Gadopsis marmoratus. The sequence continues at coordinate 51,631 of JAVQJF010116828.1, forward strand.
CATGATGACTTCACACTGGCCCACGGAGAAAGCATAGTCAGAGGTAAAGCCTTACGCAATCAGTATGTGGTGTAGATGCACTTTCATACACAAACGCCACCTTTGATCACCAAGCCCATTTTCTGGTCACGACAAACTTCCGAGTGTGTGGCAAACTGAACTGGCGAGCTGGGTAACCGGCTCAGGGATGTCTACGAATCAAGTAAATCAAACCTTTTGTACAGTTGTATTAATACATTAAAGACAAACATTGATGGCTCAGAATCTTGCTTACAAGTAAAAATAACACTCAAGTCCTGGAAAATGTTTTTATTTAAGAGCACAAGTCACAATTTACATATCCCTTTTTGTTGTTGAGTCAACACAGCTCATCCACACTGGTGTACTTCTTTCCAAGAACAGCGTTATTCTGTGTTCATTCTATATTCCTGTTGAAACACTATCCTCCCAACTGATTGAGAAACAGGTTAGCAGGCATTGTTTTTCAATTTTCAGACTGAAACGACCTGACCTGCATGGAATCCTGAAAGTGCATGTATGAATTCTTTGAAACGCAACAAAAATGCAAACCTAAACTAAATTTGTAGCAGGTCATATTTCTACCAGTGACAGTGTGTGTTTGTGACATGTTTGTTGGAATTCCCCACCTAATTAAAATTTAAAAATGTTTGATAAGCATAAATATTAAAAAGTTAAATTATCCAAAAATATACATTTATTTTATTACAAAGATTTGTAATTGAAATGCATGTTTACACATAACAAGTTAAATAACTTATGATACAGTTGCTACATCCTCAAGGACAATACTTACAAGCAGAAGGTCTGGCGTCTTTAGGGAAGCCTTATAAAAATATGCTTATAGTTATTGGCATGCTGTCTAAGTCTTTGTGAATACTCTGAATATTGTGTTTGTCGTACCTTTAGGTTAGTTTCAACGTTTCTCTCTGTTGATACAGTTTGCCATGTTTTCCATTATGTTCATTTGACGGTCTGTCATGTAAAACAATTGTTTAATGAAACATTCAAATGCAGTTTCGCCTACAAGTTATGCAGAGGATTTGACATCTTGTAAATCTGGCCTTATCAAAGTGCTGGTTATTGGTTATTTTTAAAATACCATTTGCATTATACTAATAAGACGAGGCTTTGCAGTAATTATCAAATTCCTTCCGTTGTTCTGCTTATTTATGGACGGTGTGAGGACAGGGACCTTCTGATTTCCATAGGTTATATTTTAACATTGCATGATGTAAGTGTTAGCTTGGGATTGTTACATACAATCAGTGGCCACTTTAGTAGGTACACATGTACAATCTGATGCAATCCAGTACAACTGTTCTGCTGTAAAGTTTACTTTTCTGATGCTCAACTGATTAATTAATTAAATCCTGTTTTTAACACTGAGGTCATAGTGGTGGTATTGTTGGTGTTTCTAATATTTTTCCCCTCATATACTGTATATATGTAAATAGGTGGGACAAATAGACACACATCTCAATATAATGTAGTTCAGTACATCATCACCTTTAACTACAGCCTGAGTAATAAACATTTCATTCACATGTCAACAAAAACTATCAATATGTAAAGGCAGAATTCATGGTAAAGCTGTTGTGCTGAATTGTAATTTATTGTACAGGTGTACCTAATAAAGTGGCCACTGAGTTTAAATACTGCAGTTCTTCTTCTAGGGGGTTAATAATTTGTTTCCCCAAGAGTGTTTCATCACTATCAGCTTTATCAAAACCATCTGACTGATAGTAAAAAGGTAATAAAACATGGAAACACAACATGTTGGCTTCAAGGTATGCCAAGCAGTGTGGTGAAGGTCACAGGCTGACTCTGGTCAAAGTGGAACAACACTGGATATCATACTGCGCGTATTACCATAAAAGATCCCTTGCACCTCGTATAGTCATCATGTGCACGGTTAGATTGCAATGTGAGCAGCCTTTGATAATATTTTGAAAAAGTCTTACCCATCCAGAACCTTCCATGTTATCACGTCTTTACAGATTTTCAGCAAGAAGAGAATTCCTCTTTCCACATCTGCAAATCAAGCAAAGTGATTACTCTTACCTGCTCCATCTTCTTAAGTCAGATTTTGTGAAATACTCACTCCCTTTTCTTGTTAATGTCTGAAATCTAGCACTTGCGGGTAAAACTGCAGTATCTCTGACTCAAAAGGATCTCCAATGTGTCCGGGAACTAGTCTTTCTTCGCTAGCACCAGCTGCTGGAGGGTTTAGCTAGCCTTGAAAGAGACAGATGCTCACTACCAGGAACGACACTGCAAGCTTCCTCCATGGGCGTTGTGCTCGATGCTGCCTTCTCCCTTCTCTCTCAAAATGCTGACTGGTCCACTGTGCTGGGGCTGAAGACGTCCTGTCTGACAGTCATCTGCAATCTTCCACACTAGCGATGCTGAGAGCCCAACTGCAGGTGCTTGTGGCTGTTATAATCCTACTCGCTCAACACTGGCATAGGTGGTGTATGGGCCCTTGCCCTAGGACTACCCAACACTCCCTTGTCATTGACACTGGTACAAGTGAACACAGTACACACACACACACACACACACACACACACACTATTTTCACCCACAAAGGGTTTAAGTAAATACTCCCAAAGTTCTGGACAGGCTGATTTGCTAAACTTCAGAGTCACAATAACCAGGCAACAGATATATTAACAACTCATTTAATCTTTTTCTGAACCAATGACGCACTGAACTTCATGTTACTTTACTACACAATTTTATTCGGTCTTTTTTCTACTAATCAAAATATTCAAACAATCTAAAAATCGATTTTCTGTGAACAAGAAGAGTGAGGGATTGCCTTAATTCTAATCCAGACTGCTTATAATTTGTTGGCACTGGTACTACGAAGAATTTACATACTGAGCGTCACATACAAAATCAAAATACAATTGACACTTGCAATTGAGCAATCATAATAACTTCAGAAAGAAAAACTGAGTAATTCTAGGTCATCTGATGGCCTGATTTAACTATGCTATTTGACAAACACCAGGTTAAAAGATAAATGATTAATTAACCAGAAGAAAACTAATTCATATAAAATAAAAAAAGGAAAATAAAGATATTCAGAACTGACTTCAGATAAAAAATAACAATTGACTCTTTACCCCTGACACCATAGGCACAATACACACACTTCAGACGCATAAAAAGAAAAGTTGCTTTGTAGGGAAACATCTATCACAATTAGGGAAGGGTATCATCTGCACTCGTGTCTTGTGTATACAGTCCTTCTTCCATAAACTTCTCCGATTTAGCTGCAGTAATGTCTGACTTGTGTGTTCCTCTAATGCTTTCAGATGACTGCCTCAAAGTAACCTGCAGCTTTCCTGACAATTCCTTTGCTCATCTCCTCGCCTCTCCTGCTAAGAACTGAAGCCTGTTGAATGGATACAGGATAGAACAAATAGTTATTCTGCACTTTCATGGGCTCACTCTGTACTGTGCTACGAGGGTGGTGTGAAACTGAATGCAACTTACCAAAACATGATATAATTAATACCGCCGTGAGCCATAGCCACCTCCACCACCACCACCACCACCAGAGCTGTAGCCACCTGTAGTTAAGGATTGGTCACCACCAAATGTGTTACATACTCTTCTCAAGAAATAATGATGTTACGTCACAAGATGTGTCATTTTTAAGTCTGATTGCGACACAGAGTGTGATGGTAAAACTTACCGCCATAGGGTCCACCTGAGTTTCTGCCACCAAAGTTGTTTCCCTTCATGGGCCCATAGCTGGACTGCTGCCCACCATAATTTCCAAAGTCGTTGTAATTTCCACCCCCTCCATATCCTGAAGATGTAAGCGTCGACTTAAAAGCAAGTCTTGATTTCAGGTGTCTAACACTTGAGTTTTCTATCTAGCACTTTAATTGAACTTTAAACAATTCTGGAGTGAATAAAATATTTACCGCCATCGCTACCCCCGTAACCTCCATCGCAGCTGCCACCAAATCCACCACCCTGGTTGCCATATCCTGGACCACCACCTCCATAGCCCCCTCGGCCTCCTCCATAGCCTGGTCCTCCACCATAATTTCCTCCTGGACCTATTTAAAGTGAAAATCAAAGCAAACTTAAAACATATCCTTATTTATGAATTTTTACATTTCACACTTCTTAAAAAGTAAAATTGTTGCTCACAATTGTCAAAATCGTCACCATAACCACCTCGTCCTCCACCGTAGCCACCTAAAAACACAAATGTATTATGTATTTAAATGTGACCAATTTGTGTATTCTTGTAGGCTTGTCATAGATGAGCCATGTCCACATTAATGTAGGTTAATCTGAAACACAATCTCTCTGTGCTCTGGCCTGTTGTTCACACTAAGGCAGCATTTATTTACAAAAATGCACTCTAATGTAGATTCATTTGAAAATGACTTGCCTAGTAGGCTGGGTCAACATTTCACAAAGATCACAACATATTTCTGCAAAGCAGCAATGTTAAAAAGGCATGTTTCTGTCACCTCTTGAGTTTCTGTCACAGCTTACCACAGACATATCCCCCCACTGAGATATCCATGTGTGTGTTGTCTGACAACTGCATGAGATACTACTGTTAGCCTTGGTTACCAAGTAACGTTTAAGAACACGGTTTTATACACCTATTGTCGGACAACAGATTCTCTTAAATGTGAATACAGCAGCGCTACAACAGAAAGGAAGAGCTTCACCCTGCCTAGACCAAGCTGAGTAACCGGTTTTATGAAAAGATAAGGCACCATTTAGTCGTTTAACCACTGACAAAAAAAAAGAAAGAAAAAAAAGTAAATCTCGAAGAAGCGATATGACCGTTTTACTTTATTTATGTCTCTGTGTGGATGTGAAACCTTGATCTGGAAAGCCCTGTGACACGTAAACAGCACTATCGAACGTGCCTACATTAGTGTGGGTATGGCCAAAGGCACTTTCACCTGGTATGCAAATACTACTCACCTCGGCCAAAGTTGCCACCACCTCCATAATTACTACCTCTCCCCATGAAGTTTCCAGATCCTCCACTCCTCCCTGGTAGAAATATGTCATTTTAGAGATGTATTGCAGCAGTGACAGCTGCATACAGTATATACACAATAAAAGGTCTGCAAGTATAACTTTAATCTCCATTTGATGGTGTGCTTACCCCTGTTGGTGGATATAGCACTCATTTCCTGTTTTGAGAGAGCTTTCCTGACCTCACAATTGTGGAAGTTGATTGTGTGGAATTTCTGGGCTGTAAGGAAAAAAAACACACCATTCATACCATGTTGTTGTTTACCCACAGCCTTGTTAACTCTGAAGTCTAAACAACCACATACCAACAATTTTGTCCACAGTGTCATGGTCATCGAAGGACACAAAGCAGAATCCTCTCTTCTTCCCAGTGGAGCGCTCTTCCATGATGTCAATGCATTCAATCTTTCCATACTTCTCAAAATGCTCCCGAATGTGGTACTCCTCCGTGTCCTCCTTGATACCACCGACAAAGATCTTCTTCACTGTCAGATGGGCACCTGGTTTATTGGAGTCCTGAAACAGAGTGGATCAGTGAGCACAGACCAGGCAATAACATTGCAACAGAGTCTGCCTTCAGTTCGGGGATTTGTTTACCTCTCTGGACACGGCTCTCTTGGGTTCAACAACTCGGCCATCTACTTTATGTGGCCTTGCTTTCATGGCCTCATCGACTTCGCCCACAGCGGCGTATGTTACAAAGCCAAACCCTCTTGACCGCTTGCTGTTGGGGTCCCTCATCACCTGGAAACAACATGATACACAATGGTAGTGAGAACAGTTTATCTGGACTGTAGCTATATTTACAAGTGAATGTTAATTAGTATCATAATTATGGAGGTCCATCTAAAAGAATTTAAAATAAGTACCACACAGTCCGTCAGACTCCCCCATTGTTCAAAGTGGGCCCGTAAACTCTCCTCCGTCGTTTCAAAGCTCAGACCTCCAATAAACAGCTTTCTCAGCTGCTCGGGTTCTTTAGCTTCGTGGTCCTATAAACGTGTAACAAAATATATACATATACATCACTGCAACTGTAAATAATGTTAAAGGAAACTAGTTGTTGAATCACGCAGCCTGGTTACATAACGTTACTGCGCTCCTGCAGTTGAAGCTGTAAATGTTACACCGTATTAACACGACAGTGTTTGTACCAGGCCGTAATGTTACACCTGTTTACAATAAACTACATTATGGTGTGTAAATAGGCTGTCAAATAAACCAAGTGCACTGACAATAATCTTGGCTCTATTTTACTTCGCAGAAGAAAATGATGGCCGCAACCCATAATAAGGGTTCAGTTAACCGGCTAGCGTTGACAGTTAGCGTTAGCTTACTTCAGAAATGCCGCAGCTGGACCATTGCGTTATTACAAAACTGCCTCCACCAATCTACCTGCTATAACGAGTAATGTGGGCCAAAGAAAAGCAAACAACACTGCTCATTTAACAGCCAACTGAAACAGTAACCCAGCACAGAGCTTTCCGGTGGTAACACCACCTAGTTAGCATGTTGACATTTTGACAACTGTTAGCTTAGCTGCAGCGTCAGCTGCCGTAAAGAGCGCTAAATCTTGAGCTACGCTAAAGCTACAGAGATGCCGCGCATTACAATACAGCGCCGTTCCTTTCCCCACCAATGCTACATATATGCTAATGAGTAACAATAGCCTTACTGCATTTTCTTAAAAAAAACGTATTTCGTTTGCGAGTACCCCACCTCCATTTTGCACTTGCAGATCTCCACGGGAGTAGCGCCGGGGGATGAGCGGATCACGTGATCTGGTTGCCGGTCTATCCTGCTGGTTGCCGGTCCATCCTGGATTATAAAACTGTAGCACATGTTAGCTTCCGTGGTTCATGTATACAAATTATCACACGCAACTATATGTATATGAATGGCTGTTTCCTCTTAAAGTGTAAATGTTATAGACATGGTCCCTTTTGCTGTCTGGATTTATGCAATGAAAAGAAAAAAACTAAGGACAAGTTGTGCCATCTACTGGTTAAAGAGGGAAACGTCTTGACGGAACAATAAATCCTCCAGTCGTATTTATTGTATTGCAGTTAATTTCAAAGTGCAAAAAAATACAAAACACAAACGTTGTGGCTCACTATTGACCTGAAGTACACTAGACTTTGGTGAAGCTCAATGTTCTCTTATTGAGACAGTGGGGTGTGGATTCAAATTGATGGACATTTCTGATCTCGTCATGTTTGTGTTGCTAAGCAATCCATCCTTTAGTCAAGTGTTAAGGTTAATTGTCAAGCCCAAATAAGAATATATTATTATTTAACAATATATGACATTGCACATACTGTACAAATTTTCAGGGTGTAGGCTATATGTGTATAGGTTGGCTATATGTATAAAAGTGCCTGTATAATGTATTTTGCTATTTTATTACATTCTAATTTAAATATTTGTACATATGTTCTAGCTAGGTAGCATGAAGGGGCTACAACTTATATTTCATTGTGCAAACCTGTGTTGTAAAATAGCAAATAAATGAACCTTGATACCTAAATAAATGTGAATATTAATAGAGTATAGGCTATAAAAACTCAGTATCTTATGACAGGTACAGATATCATCAGACAGCACGAGAGCGAAAGTTGCTAAAGCCTGAAAGTTATGTTTGTTTTATTTTTTAAAAAACCTGTTCAAAATCACTAATGCATTTTAACTGATTTATTGATGTGTCAATTACTAGGATATGTGACTTACTAGTAAGCTACAGGGCCTACTTGACCTGTTAGGGTTACTACTGCTCCCCCATCTACCACCCTCTGCACAGCGTGTATCTACACTGGCACCTCAAAGTTCCCTTTAAGTTTAGTGCAACAAGTTTCAGTGCACTGAAATAATACGTGTATACTTGTCCAATTTGTAGGAATATGCACGTAAGCAGGGATGTGCAACATGTAAACGCAATAAAAACTGAAACTAAGTGTTGAAGCTTCACAACTTCACAAAATTGCCTATTCACTGAAGTGCAATTGTATCGTATTGTATGGCGTTATTATGTAGCACTCTCATGGTTAGCTTCCATTAACGCATTCATTCTGTGTAATATTGCCATGATGTTACTGACTAAGGAGCAATTTGTCAGACCAAACATCCTCATAGCATGATTAAAAATGTAACAAGACTCATATTCAAATTGTATTAATCTGTAATTGGGGAAACATGACATACAATCTGTGTTTTCAGTTTGAGTTAGATCTCTCTGACAAGAATATTTGATTGGCCAAGTATGATCTATGAGCCAGATGCTACAGAGCCTTGTTGAAGCTGACCAGCATCTCCAAATATATGACTGTTTTATGGTTTAGACAATGTCTGTCATTAAGTTTATTGTAGTGTGTGAGGAAAATACAGCCCCAATAAAAAGGATAATGTTTTTCTGACACTATTAATGATGTGTATTTATGATCAGTCCATAGTTCAAATTCAAGAGACAGTCCATGTTTGGCTCCTTTAATTCCACTGCAGTTACTGTATTTGCTCTGTACTTGCAGTGTTCCTCTTATTTATTTATTTTTAATATGTACAAATGAGGAAATCACAGCTAAATTACAGTTTTACAGTACATTTGGAATTGGTAACATTGTTTCTAATCCAGAGCGTGTATGGTAGGCCTTAGTTAGGGAACATTACTGAAAGCACTAATACAAATATTCTACATTGATTTATTTAGTAACTTTTTTTATTTTATTTTAATCTCCTGCCATGCGTGAACATGTAAAAACCATCTTCCTTCCTTCTTCTTTAAAAATTGGACCCTGTTGGACCATTTGTGGATGGTGATGGTATTGCTGACAATAAATATATTAAATAAATATAAATATAAATAAACATATAAATATAAATATATATATATATATATATATATATATATAAATATAAATATTTACAGTGTTCAGCAAGAGCAATGTTACTCTTACCATCTGAAGCCTGTACGAGCCACTATTGTTGAAGTTAAGCAGATGGTTGGCGTGTTGTCCAAATATCATGGTAGTTTGAAGTTTTTTCCCACTGTCTGTACTTGAACAAGCAAGAGTTACGATCCAAATAAGCATTAGAATGCATGCATGCAGAATTATGTAGTCGTCCAATAAAAACTCTGCATACCAGATTACGTCTTTAATTTCTGTACTTGCACGTTTTAGAAACTGATCTTTGATGGCCATGACACTATAGCGTTGTTAGTGAGATTACTTGTATTTTAATCACAATTTTCTAATGGGTTATTCTTTAGCTCCAGACAGCTGATGTTTTCCTCCTGTATTATTTTAATGTTGCACAAACTAAAAAAAACACCCTGATCTTGGCAATATGTCTGATAAACTGATGCAGTGTAATTTATTTTTCACTCTGCAGTTTGAATTTGTAAAGTAACTACGTACATTTACTTGGGAACTGTACTTGAATACTTCCACATGTTAATTTATACTTCTACTTCACTGCATTTTAAGGGAGATATACTTTTTACTCCACAATGGAGCTAGTTGCTGTACACTGAGTAATTAATCATTAATATGAATACATTAGTGTTTTACATGGAAAACATATGATGCTTTGTTTTTTATATGCTTATAAAATGCAATGCCTTTTGATTAGGTAAACTACCCAACAGTACATATAGTAGTTAGAATTAGCTCCATCTTGACAAAATGCAACATAAAAATGCTGAATACACATGAATGTATCAGTAATGATAATCAAATAATAAATAATACTGTCACACTGACAGGTGCCATTCTGCCTGTATTATGAATACTTCAACTTTTGATACTGAACTATATTTTTTAAATAACCTTTTGAATGCACTTTCACTTGTGATGTAGTATTTTAACATTGCGATATTGCTACTTTTACTTAAATAAAAGACGTGAGTACGTTTTCCACCTCTGTCAGTTGTATCTGAATCCTCCTCGTGGTTAAGAAGACCAAGTATATGTATGTAGTTCAAACCATGACTGAAATGACAGTATGTCCACCACTGCTCAAGTTTAAGAATCGTTGCCATTTAACGAACTGCATATTTGTAGATGAAAACAGAATTGAGAACAACTTTATTACTAACATGTGCATTTTGGTTGGCCATTATCATATCCCAATAACCCAGTAACAGATCTGGGACCACAATGAACAAATGCCCAGCAATCATCGCTGTGGGCCTGATAAATAATCTTCATTTCAGACCTGCAAGGAAGAGCTGAACTGTGTGTAGCAGGTGCACTGTGAGCAAACGGTACAGTATCAGCCTCTCACAGATGTAGTTTGATGGATGCATGTGTGCACCTCCTCGCCCCAACCTCAGGACAACATGTTTGTTTGGTTGTTGATCACACCCCTCAGTCTTTGTACCTAACTGCCCCCTGACACAAAGATATATCACAGGTCCCACACACTGCTTACCTGCCAGGGACGTTTCTATTCTGTGCACATGCGGTGGCTGCTTTGTCCTTTCTTATGACATTTTAAGAAACCAGTGAAACACGTTTTTATTTCTAATATTTCAGCTTCTGTTTGATCACTGTAGTTTTGGGTATTTATCACTGCTACATATGCCTGTAGGCCTTCAGCTAGGTCCGCTAGTCTGCTGGAGAACTCAGATTTAAATGCAATTAGCAGTTCTTTCACATCAAATAGAGTAAAAAATTATAAAAGTAACAGTTAATGACACCCATAATAAAGTCTTGCTCTGATTTACCATACAACTATACAATCTCTTGACTGTAATTCTTTCTGTGACAAATGAGTGATGAAACGATCCCCTGAAATAGAGGGGGATGACATCCTGATGTGGACTAAAAGGCAGCACTTAGAACCACGATTAAATAATTAATACAGGTTTTATACCCATTTTACACCTCCAAATTATGGTTTGCCATATATCTGAGATGCAGTGGCCGAAGCGTACCATGTCAGCAAAGATTTCATGTACAGTAAATCTTTGCGAGGGAGGAGTCAGTGGCTGCAAATCATCTGTGAGCTGAGGGATGACATGAATATAACCTTTACCCCTTTTATTCTTATCAGGGGGCACGGGTGAAAATAAAGAGTACACACACACTCACACGCACACACACACACACACACACACACACACACACACACACACACACACACACACACACACACG
>JAVQJF010116844.1:0-26500 GCA_036023855.1 Gadopsis marmoratus
CCCCCCCCCCCCCCCCCCCCCCCCCCCCCCCCCCCCCCCCCCCCCCCCCCCCCCCCCCCCCCCCCCCCCACGGGGCTTCCAACCCTCTGTCTGCCTGTGTTTTTGGGCCAACCAGTTCATCTTCAAACAGTAAAGCAGAGAGTGACTGACTCTGGTTATCTCTTGTGTGAACTGAGGCATGAATTACTACCTCCGGTAACCCTCATGTTATACACATCCTCAACAGCTCTACAGCTTCCTCTTAGTCCGGGGTTTCCCAAAGAATATAATGTTAAACATTGTAGTTCCAAGGTGTAGTCACGTTGTCTGGTGTAGGCACGTACCCACAGGGGTGTATGATGTATTTATTATTTGGTGGTGGCACTGAGCTGCTGCTGTTGATACTGAAATGTTTCAAGCGATCATGTAAGAGCACCTCTACTAAAGGGTCACATTTTAAAGAACAATCTGTATACTTAACACATGGTAAACCCAAAAAACACATTCATGAGCAAGTTACATTTCCTCGTATGATGATGATGATGTTGTTGTTGTTGTTGTTGTTGTCAGTATATATGACGTGGGTGATTTTTAGGTTTGTGTGAATGGATTACATGGAGAGAGAAAAAAACACATATACAAAATATGCTGCTTTGACTAACTTACATTTAGACCCATTGAAATCTGCAATGACGTTCTGCTAACGAGTATCAGGGATGACTTCTGTGGATCCAGGACTTTTGTTTTTTTGTTTGATTTAAAAAGCAAAGAAGGTGAATTCAGAACATAGGTGTCAGATACATGTAAGAGAACAATGGGCCTCCCCGTAGTAAATGTCAGCTCAACAATGCCTTTATTTTATTTTTATTTAAAGTTATCTCACCTTTATGCTTGCAAGGCAAAAACCTGTTACAGCAGATACTTTGACGGCCACTCCTCCTATGAAAGGAAGAGATCACTCAAATTATGTAAAAGGAAGAAAAAATAAATGATGATATGGAATTTTAAAAAAAATGCTACATTCTTGACTCACTTCACTCAACTACCAAATATACTAGCGTGTCAAACCCATTAGCTTAGACTGTTCACTCACATGGTTTAATCTGTTCTTACTGACTTTGCCTCCTTTGTCCAGCATCAAGGTTGTGCTTGCAAAATAAAACCCGTTATACACAATCTGACAAAGATACTTAGTGCATTTATCGAGACTGACATTCTAATGAAATGCGGAAGGACGATACCACCGTTTATGAAATTTACAGATATGCACCTTGGTTATTTTCACAATCCACGAAGCTCGGCCAATCAATTCAGTTTTGTTATATAGCGCGAGATCATAACTGAGTTATCTCATAGCACTTGTTAATATAGAGCAAGTCTAGGCCAACTCTATATGTCCAGACCCAACAGTTCCACCATGAGCAGCGCTAGAAGACAGTGGCAAGGAAACACTGCCTTTTAACAGGCAGAAACCTCAGGCAGAACCAGGCTCTGGGTGGGGGCGTTATCTGCCTCGACCGGTTGGGTAGAGAGAGAAAAAGAGAGGGGGGGGGGTAGAGTGAGAGCAGGATGAAAGAGAACACACCGCAGCACAGCACAACTCCACACACAGATGCAAAGCAACGGCAGTTGCAGTGCCACTGATGCCAAAATAAACAGCCAATAGTATTAGCAGCACAACAACAGCTACACTAACAATATCAGTAGCAGGCGGTTCGCATCCACTCGACCACACCCGTGTGCATCCAGACTCCGCAGAACCAGATCCTGAAGATCCAGACTCCACAACAAGAGAGAGAGACAGACAGACAGAGAGTGCTCAGTGTGGGATGTCTCCTGGCAGTCTAGGCCTATAGCAGCATAACTAAGGGGGGGCTCAGTGTTCGCCCAGGCCACCCCTCGTCTAAGGGGGGGCTCAGGGCTCACCTGAGTCAGCCCTGCTATAAGCTTTTACAAAATGTGAGCAGGGTGTCTGTCTCCGGTACACAGACTGGAAGCTGGTTCCACAGGACAGGAGCTTGGTAGCTGCAGGCTCTGGCTCCCATTCCACTTTTAGAGACTCTACATGGGAATGCCATGCAAATCCTAAATGTGAATTTTGCCTTAATATTGCGCCATAATACACCGTCAAAGAAGTGTGTTGTCATCTCCTTCACATAGTGGTGTAACGTTCAAAAAGCTGCGCGGTGAGTTTTACAGTTTGCTTCTCTGTGGTATACAAAGATCCACATGAAGGTCAGGAAATAATTTACTGGTAGTCAAATCCACACAGCTGATGTAGGGTTGCTCAGTCCACATGTATCACGTGCGATTGCAGAAGCCCTCTGGCTCATTCCGATATTAAATCAACGTGCCCCTCCCTGCCTTCCTTTCCTTTATGCACTCTCAGATCTGATAAGGTAGGAGCTGGAGGTGCTCCCTGTCTCCGTGATAATAGATCTTATCAGAGCTGTGAGCAGCAGTTGTAAAAACATCCAATTCCCACACGGCCTTTTCCAAACGCAAAAGTAAAAGTAGGCCTTTAATGGAATATAGGCATTAAGATGATTATTGAGGTCATTAAAGACCATCAGTGAAGATGTAGGAGTGTGAACAGGGCACGCTGGCTGTGACCTTTCCCATCATCAGGCCGCCTTGCTGCAAATAGCTGACAATGACAAAGTGGCGGGACACAAAATTCTGTTTCTGTATGTAGTTTGAGTATTTCTATCATGTTTGTGGTCTTACATTGTACCATGTCCATTCTTGGTTTTGTGCCTTGTTTGATTAGCGTGATTGACTCCCGTGTGTAAATGTCAAAAGCCTGTCTATATTTCTGTGTGGTAGCAGAAAGTGGAGGGATTACATTACAGGGAAGATTAGATTAGTCTCACCACAATAGCCCCGCAGATATGATCCCTAATTCCTCCCTCTTTTTATTTATTTTTTTTAAACTGAACTCAAAACCACGAGAGTTCAGTTGGCTTGACCTGGGCCCAGTTATGATTCGAACAGTCTTCTGGAAGAGCAGTAGCTTCAGTATGGGAAATCTGGGCAAGAATAAACTTGTGAGTGGTTGTGTCTGTCCACCCCGTTACCTTTTAGCCTTTGCAACCTTTTTAGGAAACCGCTCAACTGGTTATCTCTGCTTGTTTCATGTGTATTTCGGACTATATGTTGGGACATTTTTTTCATGTAGGAGACGAGAGCATATTGTGCAAAATTTGAAATCTGTGTTTGAAAAATAAAAAGTATACCACATTGGTGTTCATATAGTTCAGAGCAACAGTACATTTCAGCATCAATAGCTGGAATTCGTTGGTGTGGTAAAGTATTGTTTGTTGTGTTGAACATTCAAAAATGCATTTTTGAAGAGCACTCTTAATTATTATCACTATTAATGGCGACGTCTTACCTGTGCCATATTCTCTATGGCAGTTTAGAGCTGAGTCTGTGTTAGAGAAAGTATACCACATTGGTGTTCATATAGTCCACAGCAACATTACTTTTAAGCAGGAATATTTGAAATTACTGGTGTGGTAGAGTACTGTTATTTTAAAGCTTTTAGCCAATTGTTTCTTTTCAAAAGTGCATTTTTGAACAATATTGGAGCATACTATCTATGGCAGTTTAGGCCTGAGACTTTCTCTTCATTCATCTTTAGGATTCTCTACATGAAGACTATTACGTGCAGTGCCCAGTATTCTGACAGAGACACAGGCTAGTCTAGCCACAAAAAAATAACAAACAAGGTATACTATGTCAAAAGTTGCTTTTTATACATAGTCTATGAATACGATGAGCTGCAGCAGGTCTAAAGCTGTGAACAAAAAAAAAAAAACATGGTCTCCCATTTTCCTGTCTTTGCGAGAGCCTCAAACAATCTGTGTCTGATGCATGGAAGCCAGAAACCAAGCAATTTCATGCATTAGTTGAGAGAATGACTGCCCTTAAATACTGTTTTTATGTGGGTTGTTGTGTGGTCTGAGACTGAGTAGAGCTGCATTCGGGCTCGAGTGATCCAAACCAGGACCACTTCAGTGGGTGAATCAAATGGCTCTAGGCAGGATATAACTCTGGGTGCCAAAAAGCAAATGTAATTATTGCCTGGTTGGTATTCTGGGTGAAAACTCTACTGTATTCTGTATTTTTGTATAAATGTAAAGAAACATATATGAGATGAGATATGAATAAAGTACATGTATCCAAATGTTATTTATTGGTTTGTTTGCAGTTCAGGAATTTGAATCGGGCACCTTTTTCAATGTGGGCCAATCAGCAGGAAATCAAACTCGGGGCACGCTCACTTTGCAATTATATTAACATGTGTGCATTCGACACCATTGACCATCACATCCAATTACAGAGACTCAAACATTTAATTGGCATTAAAGTCACCGCACTAAGCTGGTTTAAGTCCTATTTATCAGATCAATCTCAGTTTGTACACGTTAACGATTAATCCTCCATGCACGCCACAAGTTTGTCACGGAGTTCCACAAGGCTCTGTGCTTGGACCAATTCTATTCACCTGATACGTGCTTCCTCTGGGCAATATAATTAGGAAGCACTCTATAAACTTTAATTGTTATGCAGTTGATACCCAATTATGTCTATCAATCAAGCCAGATGAAAGAAGTCAGCAAAACTCCAAACATGCCTTAAGGACATAAATACCTGAATGACTCAAACAAAACTGAAGTTATTGTACTTGGCCCCAAACAACTCCGAAACACATTAGCTAAAGATATAGTTTCTCTAGGTGGCATTGCCCTGGCCTCCGGCGCCATGCACCGCAAGGAATCTCTGCATTATCTTTGATATGTCTTTTAACTCCCGCATAAAACACACTTCAAGGACTTGCCTTTTGTAATATACGTAACATTGCAAAGCCCATGCATTTGTTACTTCTAAGCTGGATTATTGCAGTACCTTAATATCAGGCTGGGTGAAGGATAACTTTACTTGGACTTCTAGGGAAACTCATATGTCTAGAACAGAGTTAAATATGCCCCGCCGGGAAGTACAATGTTCGTAAAGCTTATGAAGAGTACAATTCAAGCACTTTCAAACCAAAATTAAAGATGTCCAGACTCTCGAAGCCTTTAGCATCACATCTAAATTGTTACTATAGATGCCAGGAGACAGCAAACGAATCCGACAACGCAATCGTTTCATTTCAAATATTAAAAGATTATTGCTTTACATCAGTGACTGTGTCGTTGATGAAACACCGTATGTTGATTGAGTATATTTGAATTCAAGCATATTCCTAACCTTGAAAGCATAACTGTTATTAACGACATTTTCCAAACATTCAAGACTTCACATGAACCCTGGAAGAAACCTTCAGAATTGGGTGGCAATACACAGTGTTCACATGTACTGATGCTCTGTATTCTCCTCGATCGAGCTTCAATAAAAGCTTCTGCGTAAGACATCCAGGTCTCATGAAAACGTCACTCACGAGTTAACCAGCTTCCTGATTTCCGTCACAATAAGGAGTACAGTCTAGACCCGCTCTATATGAAAAGTGCCCAGAGTAGTAGGTTTGTGACATGTTAGTACTAGATTTAATGCATTTGTGAGTTCCTGGCTTTCTAAATAACATAATTATTAAAGATATTTGAGTCTTCTGAACAACCATTTATTGACAAAATCATATGTAGTTCAGTTTCCAAACTTCCAAAAAACTTGAAACGCTCTTCAACTATGCTTGAATGCTTTCTCGGGTAGATTAATGTTCTGAAGTTGTCAAATTGTATTCACTGAATCACTCTGAGCTCCAAGGATAACTTGGGAAAAAGCTGCCTAGAATAATGTGTTATGTGTCAGGTTAAAAAAGTGTTCTTCCTCAAAGAATAATAAATCACTTCTCTTGCTTTGAAGTGTTATAGACATGATGAAGTCAATAAAGCAATAACAGCAGAGGGAGTACTTAGCCTGCTGTCTACAGCCACTTCGCCATATGGTGCCAATATCTCACGGTTTAGCACATCCTTGACCATGGTATTGCTTTCATGCAACATTTCGCACATTTGGCATAAACAAACACAGAATCTTTTCTTGGTTTTCATAAAGTGATTTTTATTTTCCGTCAAAAAATTATTAAACATCCCAGGCCAAGTTTAACAGGTTAGCATTGTAACATATCACAAATAAAGAAACCGTCACAAGAGTGTGATGAATGAAAGGATGTTTTCCTGCCTTTTCATCTTTACTAGTCGACATTAGCTAGCTGTATACTGGAGACATAAAACCTGAATTCATTGTGATGCTCAAAGGCTACCCGCAACTTTTGGAATGGTTTCCTTTTGTGATGGGTCACCTATGGTCATGTGAGCACACCTGATTGGATTAACAGCCCACTTGCAGAGCTATTATTGGTGTAATTTTCAAACGGGAGTTTATGCTTTGAAAAAACTTTCTTAATCCCTCTGACCTATCCACCAAATCCATTTCTAAGTAAATGATGCCTGAGCACAATAGTCATAGCCTGGCTTTCTGAGGGTAGTCTGCTTGTGCAACTGAAGGTGAAATGTTGTTCTTAGCAAAGTCAACATCAACATCAACAAACCTGCTCATTTTGTCTGAGATACGTTTACAGAGTTCTCATGAAGAGCTCATCGGCATGATGATAGATCCTCTGTCATCATGTACCAACCAAACTGTTGTCAGAAGCATACCAACCTAACTGGTTTCACTTTCCTCTGTATTATTATTATTATACACAGCTCTGTATTATAATAATGTTAAGATTCAATTATTCAATACTCAATTATTAACCCATTTTCCTAAATGATCTCCTCAACGTTCACCCTGTTTTTTGAAAGGGCGGTCGGTTACTTTGGAAACCCTCAGTAGTGTTGAGATAAAAAAAAAATCACATTCAACCTTTGTTTCAGCGTAGCCTTTGAGTAGAAAGATTTTAATGGGTTGGTATCTCAAGTACTGTTCTTTTTCTTTGGTTATTTGACAAAAAAAGTAGCCATTTCCATCACTGATCAAGTGTGGTGCACCACAAGGCTCAATTCTTGAGCCTATGTATTTTATGGACTTAATTTTGAACGACACAAATCTTGTTCAGTTGTACTTTTTCCATCCTGAATTTTGAAGAAACAAAGAAAATTGTATTATGTTCTTCTTGCTCTTTGCGTAACAGCTAGTGCCTAAAGCACTATAGTACAATCAGGGTTGTTATGGGGCAAGTAAATGGGGGGACAGAGAATAGAATTATCACATAGATGGTCCACCAAGTCTAATATGGTCCTTTTAACTCAATATTAACAAAGTAGTACAATGCACAAGTTTTAATTAAGGAATCGCTGCATCAGGAATAGCCGCTTCATTTAACGCCACTGTGTATAGACTTTTCATGTCTTTGTAGCATTTACCAAACTACTTTGACAAACAGTGCTGCAGGTTTTGGTTGGGAGAAAATGTCTACCAGAGTCGTTTTTGATGCTGCCACTGGAGGCACTAATGACAGAATTTTCAAATTTGACACAGTGGCTTTAAGGCATTTTGAATTGACATCGTACAGGCTGATATGTTTGTTTTACTTGGCAAGTGGGTTGGGATTTCCATAGAATTGGGTTTATCAGCTGTATTGCGGATGCCAAGGACATACATCACGCTGACCGATGTTATGATTGCGTCTTTGCTATCAATGAACAACAGGAAGGCAGTGAAAAGTCCATTGTTCATAGACACGTTACAATGAATGTGCAATTGTGTCACTGTGAATAGGCAAACTTTACGGGACTTTAAGTGCTGTATAAGACATGATATTAACAAGGCGACTGGCCTCAGCGAGTAGCATGCATATGGATGACATGTGGCTCCGCTGTTTCCCATGGTCACACGTCTCCTAAATTTTGCTGAGCCAGTTTCAGGAATCTCACAAATGATTGGTTCAAAGGGCACTCCCATGACCGTGAGTGATTTGATTACTCTTTAAAAAATTATGTCCTGGCAGCAATCGCAGCACTTGAACATGGGCCTTAGGTTTCCCCCCTTGTGCTGTAAGAGGAAACTGATTACGGATACTGATTGAAGTTAGGATAGCAACAAAACAAGGAAGCATGTCTGAAAACAAAATGTGAAAACATGTATTAGACTGTAGGTGATATCGCCAGAATGTGTGAGAGAAAATGTTTGACCAAAATAAAACCCCAAGCAAGTCATGCAGTCTAGTAACACCCGTGGCAACAGGTATGTCAGAATATGAGCACAAATCAAGGCAGTGTTGGGGAAAAGAAAAATCAAACTTCCATGCTCAGCAAGATCTTTCCGTTGATAAAGATGAAGTTAAAAGCACTTTTTAAATCTCAGGCTGCTAGCATAGTAGATAGGACCCCAGGGATCTGGGGATTGTATAAAGCATATTAAATCCATGCCTCATTACTGACTGGGGGCGTAATTTCTGTGCAGGAAATGACCTAAGTCCCCTAAACAGTGTGTGGAAGTAGTGCTCCCGCTTTCGTAAACATGGCCTCGAGGACTTGCTCTTGACAGAGACTTTCATAATATGCTGGTTTCCACCTCACAGCCAGGAGCTTCCACTTTCCCATCCTTCCCCTCAGACAGCTCCCAGCTGCACAAAGCGATGAAGGAGGCACATTTAGCAACCAGACCTTTTTTTTGTTTTGTTCCATCTGAACTTGGACCACAGTGCGCTGGCTCTTTGTGCGAGTGCACTTGATGGATCAGTCCCTCATGTACCCATGAATGTGTCTTGGATACACGTTCAAAAAGGGGGTTGTTTTTAACTTTTGAAAAAAAATTTGTTTTCAGTCGTGCTTTGTCTCAGGCGCCTCAATGTTTCTCCACCAGCTCTGGTTTAGATAACAGTTCTGAAAAATAATTCAGAGCAAACCGCTCTATCTGACAAATAGTTCAACTGGAGTCGCTTTGGAAAGGGATGTAACTGTGGGTCTTATCCAGAAATAACAATGTGTGCAACTGTAGAGTGGTAGCAACAGCTTGAAAGCCTTCCCTGCCAACATTAACAGCCAACGGCTAGTAAACACAATCAGACAATGTCACACTGCTCAGACAATGGTGCAGATATTCATGTATAATACAGAAATGTTTAATAAATATAAATAAAAGGATTTAGGTCAGTATCTTGATTGGAGAACAACTGTAAGAGCTTTTTAAAGCCATCTTTCAAGTATTTGTGTGTGTGTGTGTGTGTGTGTGTGTGAATGTTTGGCTTGAGTGTCACATCAATATTAATAATTTGCAAAATCCACTCAACAGCCCAACGGTTATCCATCTAACTATTTACAAAAAGACCTGCTCTTAGTCTTTCGGGTTAATCAGGGATCTTGCACTTTGCACCGTCAAGTTCAATCTTTTGTGCCAACGCTATTGTCAGTTTGACCAAATATTTACCAGACATAAGCCTGGCAGGCTCAGACATGAACTTGCATGCCCACTTTCGTGAACACTTTCACGGCTACTTAATGACATTTTAAGCCACAACAATAGAATTGGAACTTGCCAAGTTACCTACCACTGATACATAGTTTGATATCGGTGCTGGGCCAGGAGATCACATGCAAAATTCAAGTGGGCAAACCCTGGGCACAGGACCTGACATGCCGATCACCTGTTGCTCAAGATGCACTGACAAGCTGGATTTTTGCAGCATGATTAGTCTGGAACAGGGTTATTTAAAACACACTGATACTTTCCATTTATAAGGGAATTACTCCGGGGTGGATGCGTCTTGAATGCCAGAAGAGAGGATGAGTGATCAATTGGTTGGAATTGTGTAACTGTCGCGATGTATTTGTAATACTTTGCAGCTCTTTGATCCTCTCAGCCACAGCATCAACATGTGTCAGCATGTGTCATACTACGGTTTGTGCACATTCTCACATCTGTGTCCTCATGAATCATGCTGGGGAGGATGGTATGTGGGTGTGAGGTTTGTTTCGGGTGCGTCCAGGTGTGTATGAGCAAGCGAGCGTGTGTGTGTGTGTGTGTGTGTGTGTGTGTGTGTGTGTGTGTCCCTGTCACTGCGTCATGGAGCTGTGAATGCACTGTTCCCTGCTCTCATACTGTACATTAACAACAACAACACACACACAAACACATGATCCACTCTCTTCAATGCATGACAAACCTCTTTACCGCCATAAACTGTCTTCTTTTTGTGCATGTCTCCTCCCATTCTGTCCATAAGTGTGTGTGTGTGGGAATCAGCACAGGACCCTAGTCACAGGTCAGGGGCTCTAAGGTTACTAATAGCCCACACCAATAGACTTGTGATCCACGTCTTGCCCTTTATGGCGCTCTTCCCCGCGGCCAGAGGAGAATGCCTTCCCCCCCAGGTGGGGAGCGCGGGCCTGGCCAGCCCCGTCCCGAGAGGACGTAACAGGAGGCTTATCGGAGTGCCGGGCTGTGCTGTAATACTCCTGTGAAAGGTCTTTCAGGCCGCCTCCCAATATTGATTTTTCTGGGCAGGAGGGAAATCGAGAAGGCCCCCCCTCAGAAGCTGACGGAGAGCTGGGGAGGAGGAGGAGACAGGTAGAGATAGACGTTTAGGAAGGGAGGAGGGCAGACAGTGAGAGACAGAAGAAGAGCTACGCTTACGTGCACGGCCAGCCGTTGGCCATACAGGGTTAACGTCTGCTTCCATAAACAAAGCACATGCATAACCCGGTCACCGCCACAGACTATTTTCTGCTAATAGGCAATAGACAAATACAGGCTGCAGACTAAAAATGTGTTATCAGTTTTAGGATTTACAACCCCTGTGCAGACCATTAATAAAAACAGGTCAACCTGGTTACAGCTAGCGCGGTCTGAGTTCTTCAGATTACAGGTTATTTTCAGGTTATTTGCTCCACGCACGGCGGCAACAACACTTGCACTGCTTACGCTGGCTTTTTACATTCTGAGGTTAAATCTCATTGCTGCCATAAAGTAAACCAGGCAGCCGAATGTGTCCTGACCGCACCAGTCAGCTCACTTTATTTCAGGCATGTGGTTTAAATGGTAAACGGACTAACCTTAACGGTTCCCAAAGCGCTGTACAAATTGGTCTCATTCACACGCCGTTTGGTGACGGAGCTTGCCATAATCCTGTAATTGCCACAAGTGACAATTACAGGATTCTGGCACACTGAATTCTCCTTCATTTCCCAAGACTCTATAGAGTCGGGTGTCGGGTGTGGATGTCCTCCTTCATCTTTCTCTCACTGACTCCGTGATCGAGCTCCACAGTTGCTGCTGCGACTGGTTTTGGTCTGGTGCTGGATGGTGTCTGGCTAGATGTCTCGACAGCTCAGTCCAGAGTCCTCCTGAAGACCATCTTTGAACTGAGACAGGGGTATTACAAGCTACACTTGTTATCATGTGACTGATGTTTCCACAGTTGACCCGATGGCACCTGAGCCCCATTTGATTCTCCGGTAAAGATCATGAGATTTGGTTGAAAGCTCAGAAACGCATGTGTGGATCTTGAGTTGAGATTATTTTGTCACACACACGGACCCCAGGCTCGAGGATGAACTTCCACGCTCACGGAAATTTCTGTTGTTTAAATCTATAATTGCAAGTTGATTGTATTTGAAAACAGACACTATTTATTTTACAGATATCTTGTAGCACGTATTGTCTGATGTATTGCATTACAGTTGAAAACATCAATTTGTTCTTTTTATGTGTGATTTTGACTACATTTGTCATCTTGATATACATAAATATCTTCTTATTAAAATGAGGATATTCATTCATTTGAGCCATATAGCCCAGCACTAGTCCACTGTCCATAATGGACTAAGTGTATAATAAATTAATTAAAAAGTAATAATACTGTACAAGCATCATAGTCGCGCGCAAAATACAGAAATTAGGATTAGCAGAGTGAATGAAATGGGTAGGCAGAGAGAGTGGGAGGAAATGCTATAGAGACAGACAGTGATGTGACACCTGTGTGGGAGGAGGCGACCGAGGGGGGGGGGGTGGATGAATCGGTCAGACAAGGGGGCCTTGAAAGCTCTTGTTCAGTGTCACCTCGGTGCAGAGCGAGAGTGCGCGACGCTTCCAGCCCCCGTCATCTGATCTAAGGTCACCCATCCACAGCGTGACTCAGTGGCTCCTGAATGCCGCTTTCAGGCCTGTTCAGCTCTACTTGAGGATGAATCACTTAACTTCAGCCTTTTATTTCTGGAGAGGATCCCATTTCTATGCAGCCGTGTTTCCGCTCCGAAGGGAACGTTGGTCAGCCTCGCCCCCACACGAGGGCCGCCGTAGGTTCGATGAGACCATCTGGTGAGCTGTTATTTTAATCAGAGTCGGATAAGTGCACCATACAGGAGCTTCCATAATGTTGTACAATATGCTTTGTATGCTCTTGTGGAATTACACAGACATGCAGTATAATCATGCCCCTCACACTTACATGCATACAAGCGTCTCTAGGCACGTTTGCTTATGAGCTACCCAAAAGCCGTGGTCTATTCTGTATCCTTAAAAAGCCTTCATCGAATAACCCCAAATGATAAAACGCCTATTTGCTCATTTTCCAAACCTTTAAGAGCGATTAAATAGTTCTGCCAAAAGCCAAATGTCTCCCTAGAGGCACTTTATTTGCAAATGCATCGACAAAAGGAGTTGGATGGGTGTTGCCATATTATTTAGACGTGAATAATGCGTTGCCTCCCTATTCAGTCTCCCTTTTGACTAATTTCAAAGGGGAAATATGATAATACTGAAAGCTAACTGACAAAAAAAAAATTGCAAACAATAGCTGTCTCCCTCTTTTAGTATTATGACATGAAAGACACCTGTTCTTTCTCATATGTGGCGCAAAAAATATGTAATGAATACCGTAGATAAGCACATCATTTGGCACATTGACTTGGAGATGCTAACGTCTAGACTGTAATATACAGTAAGTCCAGGCTCTGTAGGCGCTATGAAGGCACGCGAACACGCTAAGTACCTAGTTCAAGTCTAACCGAATTAAGTTTGTTGAATAAAGTTTATTCTAAGCTTAAGCTTTTGTTCCAGAAGTAAAAAGTGCCATTCATTTTTCCCACAGATAATGCACAGTCGGAGCACTCCTGTGGTATGGATCGGCATGAAACTCTCCCAGTTGAACTGATGGGCTGCATTTTGTTCGCAAATTCATCGACTGAGCATTTTGAATTTGCCACCACCTTCGCTCACACGTCTGAATGGCTTCTTCTTCACAGCAAAACACAAGCCGAGGCTCATGGGCATTGCAACATGTGCGCCGTGCCTGAATGACGGCCAGAACGTCATTCCTCAATAACGAGGTTGACGTCACAGACATTTGTAGAAGAGAGTAACTCCCTGGAGTTATTTTAAAAAGGAGAATATTAATTGCTGGTATGAGATGGGACACAAACTCAGACAGGCTACAACGCTGATCCGCCACCCAACCTCCACACTCTTACCTTCTGCCTCGCTGCATAAATGGAACAAACTGTGTCATAAATCATGAGGTGCAGAGTTGTCCCGTATGAACGTAATTCCTAGGATACTCCAAATATCCCTAATGGGAGGCGAGTCCCCATAATGTCACAATTGTACCCACTTTGTTTTGCTATAAATACACCTATACATATGTGTGACCAAACATTTACCACAAGCCGTCCCCCTACAAAGCCATAGCATTTGTGGTTTTGTTGTGTCCTGTTTTGTATGTAGACTTTTGTCAAGCCACATTCACTGTTCTGTTGTTTTGCACTAATGAAAATAGCTTAAAAAAATACAAGACATGATGGATGATACGTGGACCGTTGAGACCGTAAAATATTTAACAGAAGAGCAGAAAATCAAAAATACACACAAAAAAAATCATCCTGGGATTTGCAGGCTTCTTACTATGGCTAAGTCATGATGTTGCAATCAGAGAGGAGCTGTGGGAAAACTGGTATTCATGTCAGAGTAGCAAGGCGGGAATCTCTGCTCCCTGATAAAAATAAATGAATGCTTGTCCTTTTGTTGGCCAAAAAGCACATGATGATCCTCTGGAGCATTGGAACAATGCTCTACAGAAAGATCATCAAAAGCAGCGACTGGAGAAAATCCATCACTGCATTCCACAAAACGTAACTCGCGCAAGGGGTCAAACAAGTTGGTGGCAGCATCCAGATGACAATGGTCAAATTGAACGATGTCCCGCTGCATCACAACCTGAACAGCTTACCAACGTGTGACGAATCATGAATTCTGTCTCTGTATCACTGGTGGACTGTATCACCGAGCTGAGGCTGAAGTGCCTTTGGGCTAAAAGAAATCAGCTCTCCTTCTATTCTGTTCCTACTCTGCCCCTTGTATGCTTTGGCACTGGCAGTTGCAACATGTTAACGGTGTTTTTGCAGCAGTTTGTACCAACTGAAACAAACTTAACATGCTGTGGACATGAATCCACTCAATCACATTTTCCTTTTTTGGTGAGATATTTTAAAACCCATGCAGGTAAATCTTTATTTCAGAGATGCGTTTTGGATTTTGAATTTCGCATCAGGCACCAGCAGGAGGAATTTTTGTTCAGACGTTCAGGCTTCACTGGTTGTTACTGCCAATGCCAGGATGGATGCATTCTCACGTATTTCTTGCGTCTACAGGACAGCTGCTGGCAGCGCCAAGCACACATGTTCAATCTGGAACAGAGTCACCATCACGAAAACTAAACACTCAGATGTCAAGCTGTGAAAACAGGGAAGGACTTTAGATCACAGCTTTGGTTCAAATACGTGGTTATGGTTTGGAAAACATTGTGTTTTGGATTAAGACGACTACTTCATCCTCATGGTTACAGTCATAAGCATATGGTTATGGGATGATCGCGGTCGTGGTTTAAAAAACAAATATGCTGAGGTTAATGTGTGCTCCCTCTCCACGAATCTCCGTCCATACTACACGCCTGGAAAGGCATGTCACATGACCGTTCACACGCATCGGGCATGCACGTGCAGGTGTGAACAGGAAGCAGATTGTCCACCCTGCAGTCGGTCGCAGGAAATACCACTAACGAATAACTGCAATGGAGAAAAGTGAGAGCAGAGATTTCTCTGCTTGGTCCAACTGGCCAGTTGGAGCGGGTTACTGAAAGTAAGTTTTAATTCGTTTATCCATGTTGAATATGCACTGGTAGTCAAGGCTGACGTCGTTGGTTTTCGTCTGGGAAAGGGTCACGTGATAGGGACGGGATGAATCGGGGAAGGCCATGTCGTGGCTGATAAGACCCAATCAGGAAGCGAACGTCGCTGTCTGCGTCACAACGCCTCTGTTTCCGCCCGTCCTCGCCAAAACGCAACATAATCATGAGCGCTTTAAAAGGTCTCCATTTTAGGGGTTATAAAACGCTGGAGTAGCGTGGATCCATGTTGTTTAAATATCAATACATTTTAAATTATTTCCATCTCGTATAGTGATGCCTAGTGATTGGGTCTACTGTTTGGTGTTTGCTCTACTGGACATGAAGGGACGAGACTGTGCTGTTGGAACATATCTAGGTTACACATTTAGTTTACCTATATTATCAAAAGATATGTCACAATGTTATCATATACATCCATTGGCCAATGCCATACTGGGTTTAATCAGCTACTTTCAAACCTTTGCATTATTATTGTTTGTTTAATAATTAGCCAAATGTTCCTCAAACCAAACTGCAATACCTCTTTGAAGCACCGCAGAAGCATCTGCAATTCATTATTGATGAAGCGATCATTATCATTAATTTAGAGGATTGCTGCCGCCGTGCCGCTGATGTGTTAAATGGCAAGTACAACAGAGCAGCTGTTGAAAGAGGGAGCCACATTCACTCATTCACTTTTACCACCTGAGGCTACAAACATTTTTTATTTTTTTATTTTTTAGGTGTTTCTGTGAGTCAGCGGGTGAGTCAGAATGAGCTGGCGATTTACTATATGACACACAAACGCCCACACACATCCCACCGGGACTGAGGAGTAACCAGAAAGCCATAACACTAAATCCATCATTGAGGGATCATAATACTTTAATCTGCAGTGGATTACATTGTGGGGATTAAATAAGCAGTGCCTGGGCAAGGACTCCTTGATAAACTGGTAGTGATGTTGTAGAATGTGGCAACAACCACAAAAATAAGATTCACTTTGAATTGCATGCACCGTTGGGAAATCTTTGAACATCAATCAAATTAAATAACAGTATGGGAGATGTTTTTTCCCACGAATGCAGGCATCGATAGCCAAATTTGATTAGTCAGTCATTCAACCTCTGTGGCCCGTGTTAAGTATATTTTATGGTACTCAGAAGATACTTAATTGTTAATATTTACTACAACATTTTTACCCAATCTTACTCAAACCTATGTGGCAACAACCCTCATGTCTTACTTTAACTTTGTTGTTTTTAATGCACGCAAAAAAAAAACTAAATGCCAGTGCCAGACAGTGTCGCTGAGGCCAGACGCACAGGCAGAGTCGCAGTAAATGTTCAGCATCACCACTCCCTGGATTAGGGCGCATGCTATAATGCCTTTTCTCGTGGCCTTCGATGGTCACGGACAGTTTACTTTGACATTTTTGCAAACTCCGGGCCTTTATAGTGGCCATACCTTCACCTAGTATCGTGTAATTCTCGGGAAACTACATCCGTTTGCTGTACAGGACCGCAGGCGTTATGGTCAAGAACACTAATCCTCTTGGAACATGATATCCAGTTCTCTTGATACATCAATGCAAAGATCTCAGCAGACAGGCATCCTCCTTGTCAAAAGATCTAAGACAAACTCATCAGGCAGTAGAGCCTTTTCCTACCAAGACTCCTTAGGCATAAACCCCCACATCCATTCGTTGACGTGCCGATGCCTGCAATGCGCCCTGCAGGCTTCCCCCACTGCTGGTCTGCCGCACAGCTAGACCTCCTCCACCACCAGTTGCCCCACCCCTACTCCCAGGCATCGTCTGTCCAAACTTCCCTGCCGAATTCGAAGCACAATGAAACAGTGAGACTACAGGATTTAATCAGCGGCTTATTTCATTACATTCATGAAAGCAAAAGCCTTTTTTTTCCCTGTCTTCATCTGCGGGTTGTACGGAGCTGGAAGTCTTTGTGATCCTCTTCTTGTCCTTTGCACTTATAAGGCGACACTATAGCCGGCGACGTGAGTAAGTGCTGGTACGGCGTCTGGAAACACGCACACATACAAACTTGACTCACTGTTAAACTTGGCATCGTCTGATCTTCTCCCAGATGTCTGAGGAAACGGATTTCTTTGCAGCGCACTTGTCGCGTTTTGCATGCAAAGTGAAACGGACCAAGTCGTCTCAGCTGTTCGATCGCAGACGATTTGCATTGCGGCGGGCTGGGTTTCCAAACGGATTCACTAGAGGGTAGTGCGATTGCTAAGGAACACTAAAGAAAACAGCCGATAAAGGATGTGTGTAATCTACTGCTGGCTGATGAATTAAACATTATCAATAGGGATCAATTAACAATTCAAAGAGTTTTCCCATGGAGTCAATAAATATTTCTCATAGCAGACTGACTTTGGCAGTAATGACTAATTGCCTGAGGCGTCAGGGGACTGAGACGATAGCTGATTAGCTATATTTCAGACTCCCTCAGTGTCGCTTAGCTGTGGTTGTTTTAAGAGCGACCTGTGCCTTGGGCATTAATTAATCAAAGCTCTATGAGCTCCTCTTGTCTACAATAAACACAAACAGGAGCCAAACATATGAAGCAACTGTTTAGCTTAAGACAAAAATAAAACACTTGTCTTGATAAATTAAATATAAAAGAAAGTCCACCTTAGATGTTCCCTTTTAGTTTCTTACTCTACCTTCATGCAAGATTTTGTTTCTCAATCAGCTGATTGAGGGCAGTCACACATTTCACTTCAGCCAATCAGATTTTGTACGGTGAAGCAATTATCTGGTTACTTTAAACTTTTTACACGGTTCCTTTTTGCCTTCCATGCTCTGCCAAAGGTCAATATTGTCAATGTGGTTCGCCATTGGGTCGATACAAATTCGCTTGTCACTTATTCTGATTTCAGTCAAATACTTTGGTGTGATAGATGCTGGTGTGATGCCTTTTTGACCCCGAGAAAAATTGATAGTGCTCGTGCGCCAGTTTTCTAACGGCCCAGCGGCGTGGTTACTGGAACACCAGCATCACATCTTCAAGTATGCTTCATGTGCAGAAAGTTGATCAGCGTTTCACAAAACCACAGCTGGTGTTTTGTAGAAGAAATAGTCCCAATATAACTGTCCAGATATTGCTGGGAACTTTTCAAATGCCATTTTTCAGTGTTCGCCTCCATCGTATTGGCATTGCAGCAGGGGTTTCAGAGCCAGGTATTTCAAAACCTGGGCAGAAACACCAAAACGACCTGCACGGCTAGACACCATTAGTAGAGCTAAGGGAGAAAATGTGTTTTTTTGTGAAGTTATCAAAATAATACATTACCAAAATAAAATCTGAGGATTGTTACAGCTGCACCTGAATGTTACAGATACCTATTTGCATGGAAACGTGCTTTAAGGGAGACCTGAGAAAGACTCAATAGATCAGGTTAAGAAGTAGGTTTTGAAAAGCTGTAA
Source organism: Gadopsis marmoratus (assembly GCA_036023855.1). Taxonomy (NCBI): domain Eukaryota; kingdom Metazoa; phylum Chordata; class Actinopteri; order Centrarchiformes; family Percichthyidae; genus Gadopsis; species Gadopsis marmoratus. The sequence goes on from JAVQJF010116844.1 coordinate 18,546, forward strand.
AGAGGTTAAAGAGTAAGCATTAAAAATTCTTCCTGCTAAGCTTCATTTGTGTGCGTGCGTTTTTGTGCAGGCCAGTGTTTTGGTGCAGAATCTGTTGAAACACGCGAGGACCTAACTGGGTCTTACGTCAACATTTTCGAGTCCACGTTCTTTGGGGTCCTGGTTCTTTTTAACTTGCTGAAGGCTTCTGAAAAATTGTGAAAAATAGTAACCAATGCTTAAGACAAATTAACAGGCTGCTATGTATACTGGCGGTAACGGAAGCAACAGAAATGGTTAGTACGTATCCAAAAATTCTCCTTATCAACTGAACTGATCAATGTTTTACATTTACTTGCAAAGTATTTTAGGAGAGATTTATTGCAGTGCTTAATATTATTAGTCTATTATCCTTACTGTGAAGCTGTGTTAGGAGGTAGTGTATTATTTACACTTGTCAAGGCAATTATATTTTTATAGGCTAATCTATATACTGAATGTAATAGCAGCAACTCCGCTGGCTCGTGTGTCAGTGTGCAGTGTTATAAGATGAACTGATCAATGTTTGTAGAGCCACATCACCTGTTGGTGCACTCTTTGTTTGCGACAGCATTTATTTATTTACTTGCATATTTATTTAGGACAATTTCATTGCGTCGTTTTTATTATTATTATTACTATTACCGTGTTTAGAGTTAATTGACCGTATTTTACAATCTGCAAGGCAATTTTATATTTACAGCCCATTTTAGTACAGCGGTGAACTTTGTCCCTGAATTGCCAAACCTCCATGAGCCCAAATACAGCCTGAAGGCAGGAATTTTAATATCTACACCCAAGACAACTCCAGAGATGTTGGCATGGGCCCCTAATCCTTGGAACAATTTGCCTACAGGTATGAGGAACACTGATTTTTATTATTGGGTGGTAAAATCTCTAAAATTGCTTTGAGCATTTCACTGGCCTGGCTGTGCTGTTTTGTTGCCATAAACCGTCTTACTTTCAGAAAAGTGTTCCAGCAATAATATCATGCTTACTGTGTTTGGAGGTTCTTCTTTTCATTATGTTTAATTTATTCTATCATTATGTTAACTGCCCCACTGGAGACAATAAAAAAACTCCTGGACGTCCCGTATGCAAGGAGACCCGCTCACATCCTGGTCCTGCTGTCACCAAAAGGTGTTCGCCTTGTCCAACCGCAGCCTGCATCCACACGGACTGTGAGGAGGTGGACTCAGGAGGCTTTGAGTGCCACACTGGGAGGACATCAACAGCGGGACAGACTGCATCAAAGAACACATCAAATTCTGTACTAACATGCCACCTTGCCGGCCCGGACTGTGCGCTGCGTCCCTAACAATAAGCCTTGGATCACCAGTGACCTGAGAGTACTTTTTTAAGAAAATGATAACCTACAGGTCTGGGGACAGGTGTACAGCGTGACAGCTGAGGGAGTGCGAGGACTCCTTTTTGTTATTTTTGGTTGTTGAACCTGTACTTGCCTCGGCGAGTGTAAAAGCCGGTCCTCTTGAGTCTTGTCATGATCGTAATTCCCCCGTAAATCCACAATGTGTAGTTTATACACTTTGGGTTTTATATGGATTAAACAAACATGGTATAATGGGCTTTAGAGGTACAGGTAGTAGGATTTTGTTAACGCTGGACAAAGTAAAGCCCGCGGATTCCCTTTTACTGTACGCAAAGCTAACCTATCTGGGTGCTGATGATAGCTTCATATTTACCATACAGACGTGAGAGAGAGGTTAGGGTTTTTTCACAAAATGTCAAACTGTTCCTTTAAACAACCTTTGGAAGTGGGTTCCTCCCTGCGTTTCCACTGTATTTTACAATCCAACGCATTTTGGATATTGTACAAACGGGTGTAGTAATCAGTTGTGGGACAGACAACAATGGAAGACGTGACGCTGTTATTGATTTTCTTTCAAGCTGAACCCAGGGCGATGCTGGTCAGCGGCCCAAAACGTCAAACCATTTTGTAGATTTTCCCTTTGGTCCACTGTGTGCATCGTGACCCATAATCTTTTTATTATCTTATTCCACTTTTCCCCTTGCACCTTTCTGCCAAACACGGAGAAATCTTCTGCTCCACCTCATGCTGTCCAACCGCAGACTCCGGCCCCCCCGAATGGCCTCCTCCGTCCGGTACCTATGGAGGACCTGGACGTCTTCATTTCACATCAACAGGCATTCACCATCGATATAGATGCAGCAGCAATATGATGGTCACTTTTGTTGTGTTTGTTTTAGTAAACTCTGGTTGACCAGTAACATGCAGGGCCACTACACGCTGTACTCTATACTATACACTCCCTGCACTGAATGCACAAATTTGTTCCCCAGACTCACTTACATCAGTGTACAGTTTGTTTATTACTGCACAGCTTGTTTTCTTAGAAATTTTAGCTTAATTTACTTATTTTATATTTTTTCACCAAAGCAAATTCCTCGTATGTGAAAACCTACTTGGCAATAAAACCGTTTCCGATTCTGGTTCTGACAATCGACAGCACGGCGGAGGAGCTGCAGAAGTACTTGCATCACTTCAAGTGCTGTAATTTAGCTTCAGGAACTGGTCACAAACGCAGAGCGAGACCAGCGGAAATAAGTGACAGTGGCTACATGTTACGTTACAGTTGTTTAAGTTATTTCCGTGCAAAAATGACTATTGGTGGGTCAACATTGGATGGTCGAGATGGTTGAGAATATGCAAGTGATAAACAGACAACTGCTCAAGCTCAGGCTTTGTTAAAACTCAGAACCGGGACTTAAAAGGCAAAAATCTTCTCATTTAAACACATTTCAGATGTTACATCTTCCTCCCAGTCACTGGAAGATGAAACAAGATGAGTCATTCATGCCAGATTCTAGCTGCGATTCAAATCAAGCATGTGCTCCACTTTAAAAATAACCTTGCTTTAGTTTTGTACTTTGAGCAGCTAAGAGACAAACAAACAAACAAAAAAAGAAGTGTGGGATTGAGAGACAGCTGTACTATATTTCAATTCTTATCTGGGATTAGGGATAAATATCTATCCAGCAGATTACATGCCACTTGGACTATGCTTTGCTGTTTCAGACCATCCCAGTATTCATCTGCTTCTGCAAAGCAGAATTGAGTAGGAATTTAAGGCATACACCCTTAACATCCCTCTGACTAAAGGTTTGTCTGGCTATAATAAAAAAATCTGACTTAGCATGTTCTGAAGAGGATGTGGGTTGATTCATAGAGCGCTCAGACATGCGATGAAAAAAAATCCTGAGAATATTTGAGAAGGTTGGTTTTACTTCTGTCGTCCTCGGGGCAGAGGGCTTTTATAGTCGCAGCTCAAAAATGAACAAATAGCTTTGATTCATGAAACTCCAGAAACACTGGTGTACTCATACGTATCTCAGGCACTGGAGACAGTTGGTCTGTAATTCTGCATTCCTATTTCAATGCACTAATCTGACACACGAAGTTTGTACGGCTCCTCTCAGTTATGAATAGTGCTTTAAAGCCACTGGAGCAATGTGAGCCGATACAAACTGGGAATTAAAATCATCCATCCCATACATGCATGTAATGAAAATGTTAAAACGCCTGACAGATAAGACATTCGAGTCTTTGGAGTATTGTTAGTGAAAGAAATTACATTTAAAGGTGTGCTAAATATACACACTTAAAACATACAACATACATAATGTTTACAATGAGCTTTATAAGTTATATTTGTTATTATGCCTCATTCAGCCTAATTACATAGTGTACAAACTTTATTAGTGTGGTATACTGATCGTCCAGGACATAATGACACTTGAGTTTGAGTCCTTTTGCCTGGGTCCTTCTGTGGAAGCCATCTTGTGCAGCTGCTTAAGGAGGAAGCGCGCCTCAACGGTGGCCTGTTCATCGGATGTGCGAGCAGGCGGGTTCTCTGTGCTGATTGGCACTGGAAGTGTGACGTCATAGCCGGTGATGATAACACATAAGCTGTTTGTTTTGAAGGCACTGTATTTAACTTAACCTGTTGAAGAATATATTGAGGCCTTGTTGGTATGAGCGAGTGACCAATACATTAACCTTGCCAACGCTCCCTTCTAGAGGTCTTCCCTGATAGGCCAGTTTGAACTGGATGGGCGGGCTCACCTGCTTTATATTTGTGGAACGAGAGAGACTGTCCCCCCCCCCCCCCCCTTTTGTTTGATGGTTTCTTTTTGGAGACTGAAAATAAGAGTCTGCCTAATTTCCCTGCATACCTCCCTGCCAGCGTGATGTGTTGTCTTACGCTACCCTACCTTTCAGCTCATGACACGAATGTTCTTCCGTGACTGACCTTACATGCAATATACACTATAGACAAACGTTTGTTTGACATTGGGCTTGTTTTTTTGTTCTTGCTAAGGGAAACCTTAATGCTACAGAAAACGATTATAATTCAGGCAACCGTGCGCTAGCAGCTTGCAGACGGCCCCTTTCCTGTCATAAAAAGGCACTGCTCTTGCGCAGAATGCCAAGTCAAATAAAGAAAAACATTTCCCAGATCTGTGTGAATGCACCAGCCCACTTTATCCTCATACTGCATGAATCAACACCACAAGATGTACGCCCAGAGCTACCAATCGGTGCCAATGCAGGCAGCAGAGTGCCCTGCGTGTAGTCTGCGTCCTGTTAAAGACCTGCAATTAACCATGATATTTCCCTGACCTTAACCAAGTGTTATGGTTGCACAACCCTGACCACACCTTAACCGCAGTGTGTTTGCCACGATCACAGTCCTTCCCGTCCTATACCATAGCCGTGCCAGATAGTCTAGAATGCGAGAATGTTGAAACGTGGTCATTGGACCCGAGGAAACCTTTTCGCTAAATGTGATCCAAACTCAGCAGTCTTGCCTGGCAAAACGTTGACTGTTCTGACCTCCATCTCGTCCAACACCTTTGGAATGAACTCGAATGCCGACTGTGAGAAAGGCTTTATGACCCAACATCATTGGCGGTGACTGGGACCCAGAAGGGTCCAGGCTGTTACAGCAACACTCATGGTTTTGGAATGAGACGCTAACAACCATGTAGGGGTGTAATATTCAGTTGTCCACATCCTTGAGCCATGTAGTGTGCATTTAGATCCATGCATGTACGTTACGTTATACATCTTGTTACACCATGAGCCACCTTTAAACAGGTGCACAAAACAAAAGCTAGTTCTCTTTACGAGCTGCTTTTTGTTACATTACAGGGACGGACGCTAATATTTTTAAGCACGGACGGGACGGGCCACCAAGCCCCTAAATTTGGTGGCCAAAGTACATTTTTGGTGGCCGAAATGTAATGTTATGTAAAAACAATCCTAACCCTTCCTTAACTGTGGCACATCACTAAATGAAAAGACATTAACAGAATGAAAATATATTTTTGGAATAATTCATTGAAATTGAAAACTTCTGGGTAAACATACGGTACATATTTTCTCTCCCAGTCTCTTATTCAGTCTGTATTTCCTTCCTAGGGAATCGGGATGCCTGTGTAACTGTAACTGTAACTGTAACTAATTTGGCGAAGGCTCGCGGTGTAGGGACCAAACTTGGTGGCCACCTACAAGGAGTTTTTGGGATAGGGCCATGGTTAATGTAAAACCCTGCATTACTGTGCCAAATAATTAATTTACTACTTTACATCTACTTGACAAGCATTGAGGGACCCAATTTAGATACCCATGCATAATTTAATAGCTTGTACACTAATAATAAACCCCATTATTTACAGACTTCTCCTCTTGCTTCCACATCTCTGCATTACTCTCCCATGTTACTGTTACCGCTCCCAACTCTCCTCAAGAACAAATGCACTCATAAACCGGCAGGTGGTGATTTAATACCAGCTCCAGTGTCCACATTCAAGGCCAACAGCAGTTGGAGCAATTGTATCCTGGACCCCCAATTTACCCGAAGGCCTTGGAGTTGATAACGATGTCCTCTCCAACAACATTAAGCTGTTTTTAAAATACCGCACGCAGCAGATGCCTTGGAAAATTTAGCCCTGAACGATTTTTCCACCGCAGACATCGCACCCTGTTTGATATTTCCACACAGAAAATTCAAACGGTTGGAATATTGGATCCACTTTATTTTGTCCTTTCAACGTGTTTTTCAAAGCAACCGCAGCTCTCTGTGTGCTGGCATGGAGAGCGTTTTTGTTCCCTGAGGTTAAGTTTACATTTTTTTTTTTTTTTGCTTTATGCCGTAAATACCGAATGCTAAATAATTGCTTTGATGTTTTCTTTTCTTTTTCTTTTTCAAATCAGCCACACAAGCAGCGCTTGCTGCTGGAGATCCATCACCAGGCCCAGCCATCCCACCTCACGCTGAACGCAGCACTTGATTCCAGTCATGTGAAAAGTCTTTAATGGATATTTTATTAGCGCTTAATACGGTTAAGTCATTTGTCTCAGGAAATGAAGAGCCTTCATAAGTATTGGATTAAATGTTCAGTTGATGGTTTACAAAACAACATACCTTCCTAATGAGAGAAATTAAATAATTGTCGGCAGTCTTTAACTACTTCACATCCTGCAAGAAGACAGAGAGGAGGCCCCAGCATACAGTAGGCTGTGTAAAGCCGTAAAGAATGGTTTTGCACTTTGACTTTGAACTGTACACGAGGTCCTTGCCCTACGTTTGACTGCAACACTATATTGTTTACAGACGAGGCCCGAGGGCCACTGAGACAACTTCCTGGAAAGTCATTGTAGATGGTCAATGAAGATGATTATGATTACATGGTAAGAAAGACCAGGAAAGGATGTCAATCAATCCGGTGATTGGGGAACAAACTCTGCACTTGAACTCGGTCGTCCATCGTCAGCGGTGAAATCTAATATGTATTAACTCAAGTCATGTACACTTTTGAGGAACTATGCTTGAATATTTCTTTTTTTGAGGGTTTTTCTATTTCCTGTAAACAGCTCTCTGCTAAGGTGGGTGAGGGCGGTGAGACAACGGTAAAATAAAGTGCCATTCTCTTATCTGTTCGTCGTATGATTCAGTTTTATTTTATTTATATAGCGCCAAATGACAGGAGTTACCTGCACGTTTCACATAGAGCAGGTCTGGACCGAACTCTTTGTTTCACATTATATGCAGTTGCTAGATGTACTGTTAAAATGAAAATATTGCGCCATGATTGTGGGGTTGTCTGGGGTGTTTTTGTCCCCCTGTGTTTGGGGCCTACCTGGCTGATCAACCACCTACACACCTGTCTCTCATCTGCCTCATCAACCATCTATGCCGGCCCTCCTGTGGCTCATCGCCAGATCGTCACCGACTCTCACGTGGTAAACTAGTTGCTGTTCAGGGCTTTTGTGAACTTGTGAGCTTTTGGCTGCTTACGTGCTTGTTTTGCCGTGACCTTCGAGATGCACCTCTGCTCTCCCGTCATCAGTGCGTACTTTGGATCATTATTGCCTGTCTGACCTCGCATCTCAGGGATCCACAGCATGTTACGACGCCCTCCCGGTTCGGCTGGATCCGCAGCTCAGCTCAAGATCCTGTCACGTCGGCCTTGTACCTTGCCAGAAATAAACTTTATTGTTTCTGTACTACGCTCTCCTCTGTCTGCTCTTGGGTTTGCTCCACCACTCACCGTGAGAAATTGATAAGAGCAGCTTTAAGTAAAAACAACCTCCAAATACTTAGACCACCACTATCTATTATAATGTAAAGAAATACATTTTGACATGAAGCAATACTTGAAAATATTAGCTTTTTCTTCCCAGTGGCACACTGCTGATAGTAAGGCATTTTACATATTACATTTTAAATTGCATGAATAATAATACACTGTCCGGCAAAAAAAAAAAAGTCACCACCTGGATTTAACTAAGCAAATAGGTAAGAGCCTCCCATTGGATAATCACTGCAGGGTGATTATGTTTCAGCTGGCAACAAGTTATTTAACCCTAACTGATGCAGTGACAAGCTTCT